>LKNJ01001535.1:50975-88100 GCA_002120245.1 Maccullochella peelii | reverse complement strand
CACACTCATGTAAAACTCTCAGAAGAGCTGAAAATTGCATGAAACTTAAATTGCGACAGTGTAAAAAGTATGAATGATTCTTCATTTACCTAATATACTGTATTGTGAGTGAATGTAATTACGTTTGAGATCATTTTCCCCTTTGAGAGGTTTTATAATGTAACACCGTAAACGGAGCCATTTACACTACATTTGATATCAATTAACCAATTATATATTGTGTGTGTATATATACACACATATATACATATATACATATACATATATACACACACACACACACATATATACACATACACACATACATATATGTACATACATATATACACACACACACACATATACATATACACACACACACACACATATACATATACACACACACACACACATATATATACACACACACACACACACATATATATGTACATATATGTGTGTGTGTGTATATATATATTTATATATATGTGTGTGTGTGTGTGTGTTTTGTTTTTGCCATGAAAACAATCAGCTCCATACTATGATCAATGAGGTACTACATTTACACACAATGTAGGTATTCAGTATTGTTATTTCACATGAAAGGTTTCAGTCTGTGCTGCGCTCCATTTGGCCGTGCCAGCATGTGACTTTAACGTTGCATCTCTATCAGCTGATAATTTAACAGCTGTACGTAGTGCAGATAGTGTGGTAAACTTTCATCTTCTCACAGCTTTTAAATGTAGGCAGAAACAAGCTGTGATAAATATGTGTTCATTTGTGTGTATTGTTTACAATGCTATTTGGTAAATTTTGTGTCAAACCATCACTGCGCCTGTAAATAAATCTTCGAACTGCTTGAGCCTCCTTGCCTGTCTGCATTTGACTATATTCTCCTGCTGCTTGACTATGCACCCTAACATTGTCAGATGCATGTGTTACAGGCTTTGGTGATTTCTGAGATGATTTCTCCCTCCACACCCCCCGCTCCTCATGTTTTAATTACGTACAACTGGTTAAGGCGTCACATCTCATGCCTTTTGCATTTTGTGCATCCCACATCTCAGTGATACTGAATGTGTCTGCTTGAATCTGTTCTATAGCATGCTTTAGGGATGAATTGTGCTGCAGCTAAAGCCAGCAGGGAGCTCCAATAAGAGCAGAGATTATTCTGTCAAATTAAAGTTCTTAGCCATTTATGTAGTAAATTGTGTTGTATCCTCTGATGTAAGATGCTCTGTCTGAAATGTGTAAAGTGAGACGTTGAACATTTGTACTCAAGAGTGTCACATAAATCTTCAGCGGACCCAAATTAAGACCGAAAGCAAAGTTAGATTTACCATAACAGTACAGCATGAGCCTGATAGATATAAAATTGTAATTATAAGATACGTGTAAAATATGCAATTTCTATGACGTGCCTATTTTGTCCCATTTAGCCACCGATACATTATTTGAACTTGTGCATTATTCTGGATGCTCACATAATTGCATATATTTATACATGAAACTACATTTCACCAAATGCTACGTGTGTGAATTAACCGCCTCTGCTGTCAGAGAGCACTGCAGAGGAAGATGTGACTGTTTGACCTTATAGCTGAAAGGGCTTTGCCCTGGCTCTTCTCTGCTTCGTTGTTAGAAAGAGAGCATGCTTTTGTTCAGGAGCGCACAAATGACAGAGCTGACAGTGATGGCTGCCTTTGTAGAGCAAAGGGCCATCTCATCACTGCTAACACCATGCAGAGCTACAGTATGAAGCACTTGCGGTGCAGCTGGAGCAATTCACTGGAGGAAATCTCTTTGTATGCAGTTGAGCTCAAGTGTTGAGTCAGTGTCATCTAGAACTTTCCCCCAAATACATAACTGGTGCAAAACGCTTAATCCTACTGGTTTTAGGTGAACAGATTGAGTGAAAACATTTGTTGGACAGTGCTTAAATGGTTCCAAGTGTGAGTGATGAGGAGGCCAGAGGAAAACAAACAAGAGAGAGAGAAACACGATGATGGATGGAATGAGCAAGTGTGCAGGGTGATATCCGTGCTTTGTCATTCCCTCATCATGCGAATGAATTAAGACCTTTAATCCTCCACATAATCTACGGGATTGCACGGCTCATTTATCGCTGCTGCCTGAATGTCACAGGGGCGTGGGTGGACGACGTGACAGCGGGGATTCCTGTTAACCAGGGAGAATGACAATTACTATCCGGCCACCTTTGCCCGGCAGAGAAGAGAACGTACATGGAGTGATGGTGGATGAGTCACCAGGAGCGGGACCACGATTTAGCCCTCTAATGAAGCTCATGTCCACTAGTGAAAAATTACGAGGGCTGTCCTGAGTCTCTGAGGAAGGAGGAAAAGGGGGAGGGCACGACGTGTGACGCAGGTTCACTTTTTAGACACATGAGTGCACCGGACATAGACACCCCCTTTGTCGTGGACAGTTATACTCTCTCTCTCTCCTTGTCTAACATCTTATTTCATTAGTCTGTTTCATTTCCCCCTGGCCCGCTCTACGTCTGTCTATTAAATTGATGTTTCCCATCTGCCCACTTACTGTCCTCTATTTTGAAGTCTCTGTCCTCTCCTTTCTGTTTTCCTCCTTGGGCTCATTTAGGGTCATCTTTTTCCAAGACTCTGCCAAATGCTGCTCTGTCTAGGTCATTCTCAACATTAGTATTCACAGCAGTCATTTGTCCCAGTGGTTCTCTTTCCAGTCCTGGAGGGTGTCTGGTTTCAGCACCATGGAGAGCTCCACAGACTTTTACTTAGAGCCATAAAGGATTTTTTACAACCTTATTTTTGTAGTTTTGGTGATCATTCCTTTGATTCTGGAGAACATTTAAGTCACCGACATAATTACTGCCATCTGGTGACATAGCGGCATTGCTAGAAAGACTTCTAGCAAGTATGGTGTTATCATGTGGTGATACCGGCACCACACCTGCACTCCATTTGGAGATTAAACGCAATCCTCGAACAGTAATTCTAACCCAAAGTTTGCTATTTTCTGCCCTACTTGTAGCTTTCTTTGACTTTTCCTATTTAGAGAAAAGATTAGAGGTGGCATAGGGCCGTGCAGGTCAGGTGGGGATTTACAACGGATGGAGAAAATAATAGAAAATAATGTAAACTGCAGATTCTGTCAGCTATAAAAAGAGGTCTGGTTTTCAAAGAAACATCAAACAATGCCAGTGAATGGAGCGCCGAGGAGGCTAAATGATTTGTGGCACCAACTGATGCAGGATTGATCCAAAAAATTGCTAAAATCATTACATTTTGCTAGCCGTTTGAAATTTAAATTCAATTCAGTTTTATTTATATAGCGCCATATCATAACAGACAGAAACCTCGAGCAGAACCAGGCTCTGGGTGGGCGGTCATCTGCCTCGACCGGTTGAGTTGAGTTGAGTTGAGTTGAGTGAGTGAGTGAGAGCAGGACGAAAGAGAACACAAAGTAGTACAGCACAGTTCTACATACAGGTGTAAAGTAATAGCAAAGCTAATGTATTGATGTTAATATTAATACAAATAATACTAAAATCAATATTATAACAGTAATACTAATAATTAGACCAATAACAACAACAATAGAAGCAGCGGCCGCTGAACAGGAACACGGGGCAGCAGGTGGCCTGCAACCACAGATCCAGACTCTGCAGCTCCGGAGGCAGAAACACTCGCAGAAAGCAACAGAAGGAGAGGGAGAAAGAGGAGAGAAAGGGAAACAGTCGAGTTAGTAACAAGTATTAATGGGATAAGAGTGCGTACAAATGAAGAGGGAGAGGAGGAGAGAGGAGCTCAGTGCATCATAGGAAGTCTCCCGGCAGTCTAGGCCTATAGCAGCATAACTAAGGGGTGGCTCAGGGCTCACCTGAGTCAGCCCTGCTATAACTGAGTGCTATAAACAGGGTAGGAAAGCCAGAATGGCCTAACACACTTTTGGTTTTGGTCTTTTTATGGGATTTGGCGAAAAATATAGTATTGCCGGCCTTATCCTTTAAAACTAACAAACTGGTATGACAGACAATTCCAATACAAATATTCATATTTGTCATCAGGCAGAGAAAGGTTTGTTACCTTTCTCTGCCTGATGATGAATATGAAATAATGTTAAAATTACATTGTCACTTTAAATTGAACAATTTGTCAAAAGCCATATTAACATAATTTCCAATTACTTATTTAGACAGACCAAACAGCTCATTTAAGCTGCAGCTGGCAGCTTGTCTGCTCCGTTTAGTACGAGGCCCTGAAGTACAAATCCGGGTGCACACTATAGTCACAGCCCTTGATAGGGATCTGCTTGTACGGCAGCTTATTCCATGCGCAGCCTGCCTGGAAGTGCTCATGGTTTGGTTATCAGCTACAGTGAGAGTGTGTGCCACTGAAATTGTATTCACACGGGTTTCTTAGGGCAAGATTGATGTGGTGGCTAGTCCATGTATGCAAATGGGAATAAATGTCTCTTGGCTGACCTTGTTTGTTAGTTTATTTGCCACTAGCTCTGCTGGCTCTGGAGAAGCAGGGAAAAGGGCTGAAACCATTAAATCTCTCTAACTGAAAAAATATGTGGCTCGGATTTTTCCAGAAATGTGGGGATGCTCGTTGTGTGAAGGAGCAATATATCAGAGTTAGGTCAAGAATAGCCATCACTGCATTTTAGTATTCTAGGTCTTTACAAGGACAAATCCTGACAAGAACACTGTTTGGCTTTGGCAAGCTGCAGGGTGAAAATACAACCACTGCAACAGATATCAAGTCATTTTTTTGTCGGAAAGATCTACATGTTTTTTTGAAGTTGCAGTAATGGGATGTAATATAATTTTGTGACATATTCTGGTTGTCAGTCAAACTGAGACTTGAAACTTTGCAACCTCCCAGTTAACCTGACACAAACACACATACACACACTCGGCCCACTTTCTCTCTCCCCGCCCACGGATTGTACTATCCATCATCTGCCCATGAATCTCTCCTCCTCTACCAGCACACTTCATTTCTGTGCCTCACTTCCTGTCATTTTACTGCTGCCATCCATCTCCTCTCACCTCTCCCTGCTCTGTCAGGTGAGCAGGGTCCTCACTTACACAGAGATCTTTTTGATTCTCCCTCTTTGAATAGACAGTGATTCTTAGAAAATTAACAATACACTGATGTCGACCTTTTCTTCTGTCCATTTTAATATTCGGTCCCACAAAGTTATGCTGGCAGTGAAACATTATTTTCTCTCTTCTCTCCATCTTTTTAACCCGCATTTACCCTCCAAGCTGTATTCCTCTTTACTTTCCTCCCATCACTGTCTTTCTTCTCCCTCATCTTCAGACAGTCTGTCTGCCTCAAGAGAATGTGGTTTACTGCAAAAGTCCTTGATGTTATTATGGTGCAAGATAGGAAGTTTGTGTAACAAAAGTGCTACACAGCACCGTGGGACAGACTGATGCACAAATTAGTAGCCTATTTGCTTAAAAGGTTAGAAAGCTTCTGAGATTTCCCTTGATATATAAAAGAGTCACGCAACAGATAAAGCAACAGTATAAACTGAGTGGTGGCAGTGGTAATGGAGGCACTAGCAGAGCCATGTTTCACATATTTGTCCATTTCCTCGCTTCAATAGCTTACTAGTTACTCTTTAAGACAAAAAGTCTACAGCCATGCTAGCGGCTCTGGGAAGGCTGTACTGAGGCACAGTGGTGCTGCAAGCTAAATGCTAATGTCGGCGTGCTAACATGCTGATGTTTAGCAGGTGTAACGTTTATGATGTTTACCATCTTAGGTTAGCGTGTCAGCATGCTAACATTTGCTAATTAGCATTAAGGCTGATGGGAATGTCATTAGAAATTTTGACCTGATGATGTTAGGTTTCAGCACAATGTTCGTCAACAGAATTAAAATCTGAAAAAAGAAATACAGCTGGTTCTTCTTGCGCAATGCTACATTTAATGTGACATTTCCAAACAATTAATAGTTTAATAAATGTCTTCATATTGTGTCTTATACATTTGACATGAGACTTAATTAAGTGGTTAAATATAGCAAATGAGATTATAATGCACTATCACAGTTCATTACCAATGGGAAATATCATTCTTTAATGCGGGTTAGACCCTCTAAATCATCCTTCTTAAATTAAACATTATATTTAAAAGAAACAAGGATTTTAAAAGAGTTCAGTGTTATTAACATTCCCTTGGGTAGGTATCAAAGTTTAATATTGTCTCACTTGAAGCCTTTCCAAGCTTTAAGAGTCTTAACCCACTCTTAAGATTCACTACCCCCCACTATACCATCGACACACACATTCATCATCCCCATCCCCCAACTTCATCCTAAAATTCCCTCAAAGCCTCTAAATATAGGGCATGCTTCATGGTTTCGTTTCACGTTTGCCATTACGTGTACAGATTAAATATCTGGACAGCCCGAGCAGTAAAGTCACAATTCATCTCACTTTTTTTTTTTGCCCTGTCACACAACTTCTTGCTGGTATTTTTTTATGAGCTGGTTTGCACACGTATTCTCACTGTCAGATGGACTGATTAAATCTCAGATAAAAGGATAGTATGTGACAGTTAAATGTACTGGGATGGTACAAGTTTGATAATGCTGGAATAAATCAGAACTGCATTTGATCATGCAAGAAACTTTCTATGATACAAAAAACAAGACTAAGAGTCTACAGTCATGCTAGCTGATCTGTGAGAGTGTACTTTGTACACAGCTGTGTTTTGAGCTAAATGCAAATGTTAGCATGCTAACATCCTCACAATGACAATGCTAACAGATGCTGATGTTTAGTAGGTATAATGTTTACCGTGTTCACCATCATAGTTTGACATGTTAGTGGGTTAACATTTGCTGATTAGCAGAAAACAGCTGAGGCTGATGAGAATGTCATTAGTTTAGCAGGTATTTATTTATATTTTGACCTGAAGATGGCACTAGATGAAAAGTTAAGGGGTCCCTAAAGTTATTACAATTCATCCTGAGCTGGGATTCGGACAATGGATGTATAATAAGACCTGGATAGGGCGTCGCCACTCAGCCTTGCTTCCAATTTTGCCCAGAGGTCACTTGCGGTATTGCAGTGAAAAATCCACCTGCGGCCCAAAAAGCATTTTCCCCATGATATACCACCATTATAAAAAGAGACGTCTGTAAAACTGTTGACAGGACACCTCAAACTGCAAACAAGGTCAATAATGACCATTATGAATTTTTGATCCATGGAAGTTTTATATTTGTGAAACTTTTCTTGTGCTGAAAAAAGCAGTTTAGAAATCTGACGCCATCACAATGTAAAGTCTATGGAGCATGCATATACATGATTGAGACTAAACGCGAGCCACTTGGTTGGCTGCTGTTGTAACCGTTGCAGACTCAAATATCGATCTGCTTTGCAATCAAATGGTGAATGCTTGTCAGGGTCAGAGGAGACACTAATAACTTGGGCAAATGTGGATTTATGGCTGGATGCGTCTTTCTTGTCCTTCCATTTTCACTGCCTTTCATCTATTTCGTCGCTCCTTTACTCCCCCCTTTTCAGCATATTTTAGCACAGCGCTATGCCACCATGTTTGCTGATAGCAGACACATAGCTGCACTCCTTTAACAGAATGAAAAACACGAATCGCTTCTTTCATTAATGCTTGTGTCTCTCTTTTCTCGCCGTCATTCTTCTGCATGCTGTCCCCTCCCTTTTCTATTTTAGATCCCTGCGGTCCATTCATGCCTCCTCTCTTCATCTTTCTCTTCTTCTTTTGCCTGGCTTAGCTCCACCGTCCCATCCTCTCTCCATTCATTCATCCCTCCTTCTCTCGTGCTCATCTACAGTCCATCCACACACGCTCCCTCAGCCTCGTCAGAGCTGCCTGGAATTATTTACTGCTTAATGGCCTACAGCAGCTCACACCAGCCCAGCAGTGCTTTTCTTTATTTATTGATTTTCATTCCTTTTGTCTTAGCGTGTGTGTTTGTATGTGTGTGCGGGTGACTGTGTGTGTGTGTGCAGGAGAAGCACATACTAAAACCAATAAAGCCCAAGGACATCCTGCACATTCGAGCTGCTGGTGAAATGACCTGTGGATTGAAAGATTGATTGTTTTGATGTTTGAAGGCTAATTGGCCATTCGTCTGCTGCCTATTCTTCTGTTTACATGATGTGTGCATGTGCCCATAGGTGCACTGTAACATACACCATCTTCCATCATTGACTAGTGATCAATTGTCTCTGAGCGGTGTGAGTTAACACATTTTCTATACTGCTGGGACTTTTGCCAACATTGATTTCTTTAAACAAAGGGAAGATAATCAAGCTGTATAGCATAGCATTAGATAATTAAAACATTTGCATATAGTATTGCTTTCTACTATTAATTAAAATACTATGTTTTATAAAATCTGGTTAAATATACAGTGGCTTATAGTGTTATAATAATAATGAGTCTTTTCATTTCTTATTTTTCTTCGTGCCCCTGGTACTCTGCTGGAGAACCAGTTACTACAAATTAGATCCCCACCACACCCAACTCCCTGTGTTGACATTCCCAGGTTTTATAAAAACTCGTCCCTTTAGGCCTTTTTCCTCCAAACCATGCAGTGCTAAACAGACACTTTTCACCCATATCAATTTATTTAATATTTAATGGATTTGTTTACGTGTTTAAAGGGTGGTTTTATACTACATTTATGTTAGATATGTTTAGTAAGGGCTAAAGACATATCAAAATGCCAAGTTTATGGATGCATTGATTGATATAAGTGAGAATAATGATGATCTGATTTACATTCAACCCGTTGTTCTCATTTGTAATATTTTATTTTTATGTATACAAAAAAAGCATACATCCATCCTTGATTGAATGCCAGTACTTTTTCCACTACAGCCTAAGTCATAGATCATCAGCTGTTTAGCATATCAGGTCATTCCAAGTCTTGCAACCACACTTGCATAAGAAAGAAAATACAAAATGGGAGCTTTGTGGATCCATAAATTGGAGAAAGGAACCTCTCTCAGGAGTGCTAATCAGTAGCTACACTGTAATGCTGTCCCTTATGATCTGTCAGTCTCCAGCACTCCTTTGAATACTGACTGAAGGTTGAAAAAGAAAACATTCAACAGCAGAAAAACATCAGTAGCATGTCTTGATAACAATAGCTTTCGACTGTAATGTGATGCTCACAGAGCACTGCAGCGCCTCAACCTCACTGCTCCCCCTGTTCTTGGCTGTGGATGAGAGCCTTTCCATTTCGATGTGTGTGTGAGAGAGAGGGGGACCCTTTTACCAAAATGACCGATTACATAACACGAAGCAATAAATAAATAAAGATACACAAAAATGGATGAGATGAAAGGCAGAGGTTCCTACATGGATGGTACCAGTGTCCCCAACACAGTACTTTCACGCCCCCTCCCCTTTGTGATGATGATGATGGTGGTGATATCACCACCCCTACCAACCCCTCCCATTGCATTTTCAGATCAATGAGAGAGGTCTGTGTATTTTCAGCCACACGCTGACAGCTGTGCAGCTTCCCCACGTACGTGCTCATATCCGGAGAGACCGCAAGAGAAAGGCAAAGAGAGAGAGAGAGAGAGAGAGAGAGAGAGAGAGAGAGAGAGAGAGAGAGAGAGAGAGAGAGAGAGGCAGAGAGGCTTGCGTCCCTGTTTTTAATGCATCTTTTGCTCTGCAGACGCGTGCGTGACATACCTGCTCCCGGATTTCCCTTCAACTTTTTCTGCGGGTTTTATACTGTTTTAATTGTCGCATTCCTCCGTCCTTGGGAATGAAGTGCTTTCCTGCCTGCATCGTTTCCATGTCAGCATGGGAACTGCCGCGTCCAAAAGGAAGAATTTAAGAAACGATGCGATATCTTCTGTGGCAGCAAAAGTTAGGTGAGTGACACCCGGAGCTCTCCGCCTTTGAACCTATTTTATAGCAACCTCAGGAGGACTTGATGAGTATTTTAGCCTTCAGGTGCGACCCAGGCGAAGTTAGCCTACCATGTGTGACAGTTGAATCACCACTGCGCTATCCCGTCTTTGTAATGCGCAGAGAGGCTCTTTGCGCTTTCCGCACGTCTGCTGACTGTCCCGTCTAGCCCGGGGCGTGAGGCTGAGCAAATGTGTGCTTAAATTACCCTTTTTTCTCTCCAAACTGCACCTGTCGTGTGCAAATGCAGTCTACCTATAAGGCAGGTTGCCCTAAAATCCCCAGAGACTGGATTTTATTAGGACTAAATTAGCTGGGAGAGGATACTTTTACTGTATCCTGCAGCTTTTACTGATGTTGTGAATGGAGCATCATTGTGTAATGAAAGTCATGCAGAGGCAAAGCGAGGGCTGCTGTGACTCACAGTAACCCTGATACATTTTCTCTGTTTGGCATCACCCAGAATAGACTATCACCTGCAGTAAAAAATAGCCCACCATCTGATTTTTTTTAATGGTAATTTAAACAAAAACGGCTTTCTGTCTGGCCGCATCGACCCGAGCGGACAGCGCAGCGATGAAGCTGCTGCTTCACGCCCCGGCGGGCAAATGATCCACCTGTCAAT
Organism: Maccullochella peelii; assembly: GCA_002120245.1. Classification (NCBI taxonomy): domain Eukaryota; kingdom Metazoa; phylum Chordata; class Actinopteri; order Centrarchiformes; family Percichthyidae; genus Maccullochella; species Maccullochella peelii. The sequence goes on along the minus strand of LKNJ01001535.1, from coordinate 77,562 downwards.
TAATCAATCAGCGCTTTCGATTCGGGCGTTACCAGTGATCACCAATCACGGTCAGTTATTGGATCAGTCACAGAGGGCAGCGCTGGTAAGCTGCTGTTAATTTGTTCAGCCTGGAAAAGCAGTGGGACTGTTTAGCAGGAGTCCAACCCGTTAAAACCTGTTAACGACTCACTCTTAAGAGACGTTCACTGTATGGGCTGTATGGACTGTTTTCTATATGGACCAGGTCCGCATGCAGCCGTTATAGCACCATGCAGGCAAAGTAATAGCCATCTCCATCCTGTGCTGGCTGCATGTCTGAGGTTGAGCTGAGGCTGCGGTTTGCCGAAAAGCACGTGTGACTGTGTTCATATGTGTCTCCACATGAAGTGCTGGACCGCGAGCTACGATCTGGAGTGAGATCAGCTGTGGATTCGCGGCAGGCCCCGGTGTGTGATTTTAATCCAGTCAATGAATGACCTTGACTTGTGCAGATTCCAACATCCACAGATGTGGGCTGATGTGCTGTTACGTCATTCTCTCAGTGTGCGTTTGTCTTCCTCACGTTACACAGCCTGTGTGAGAGCCTTCTTCTGCATGCATTGCAGTGCATGTTTTTGTGTGTGTGCCACCTTGAAAAGAAGATGACAATGTGATGCTCATACACGATGGGAAGTGACCACAGAGGGTGTCTTGAGCAGGAAGAATGTGTGTGTGTGTGTGTGTGTGTGTGTGTGTGTGTGTGTGTGTGTGTGTGTGTGTGTGTGTGAGAGAGGGAGAGAGAGTCGATCTCAAGGCTGACGGTCTTTTTTTCCTTCATGTCTTCAATGGAACTACTGAAATACTATTAGACATCTGACACAACTGGTAACTATTGAGGATGATCCCCTCCTACACACACACTCAAATGCATGCACATATTTAGTTATTTATACTCTTTATACTATTTATAATCTTCTGTCTGCTCCTCTCTGTCATTTACACACACACACACACACACACACACACACACACACACACAGACAGAAGCACAAACACTGTTCCGAGTTAACGGCAGAATGAACCTTGCCTCCCATAGATGGAAAATGCACCTGAAGCACAATCAATATTACCAAAATCCAATGAACATTTCACCTGCACACGACCCCATGAATGTGGAAGGAGGCACTCAAGCGGTTTACGTCTCTCCACCAAACAAACGTATCTACATGCATAGATGCAGTCAGGCATGTGTGCATATATCCATTTCATTTACATCTGCTCGCTTCTCTTCTCTATTCTGTCTGAAGGGCAGGCTGGACAGGTTTTTAATGTTGGGGCTCTGTCTGCAATACAGCCATTTATGTAGCAGTGCACGTTTATATAAAAAGGATTTACCTCTGAAACACAATTTCTTTTTCAATTTAATTTTGAAGGATTGTTCAGTACATTTTGTGCTGATCTTGTGTGAAGCCAGAATACACGTTGGCAACAGAAATACTGAGCAGCTGAATGCACAGCAGTGTCCTTCAGTGACAACATCTGGAAACAACTGGAATTATCTGCTTAGTAACTTCGAATTTAAGATCCCCCCCGTCCCCCCGTTTTCGTTGCTATAAGGCCAGACAGCTAATTCTTTCTTATTGGTGAGGCTGTAAAAGGTCTGTTTACTGCTATTTGGTTGCAACACATGAGGAAAACAGACTTTTATGTTGATTGTTAAATGACTTTTGGATTATAGCGGGTGAGGTCAGACAGGTTATGTAAGGAATATGTGCCTCTGTTAACCTGCAGTCTACCATATGGCATACCTCCATCATGTTCGAGAGAGAGAGAGAGAGAGACAGAGTTGAGTTTTGACTCATCAATTTCTCATCTGCAACTGTAGCTAGTGTCTAGTCACCTCAGCTTTCACATCACATTAGAGGACATACCATAATATAAAACACTGCTGGTTGCGGAGCTAGATTCAGGTGCACACACACACACAGCTTCCTGATGATGCTACTGTATGCGTCATCTTTTTAATTCTTTTCTTTTTTGCATATACTGTACACACACACACACTTTCTCGTGCATTCAGAATCTTACAGGCAAACAACAGCAGGTGTATTTGTCTATGAGTCATCATCCTTTGCCAACACATACACAACTCCACACACTCCTATGGACCATGATGACCCCCCCACTGACTTTATTCACTTCAGAGTAGTACAATATGCCCTACTTAATTTAAACCAAATCCTAACTCTAAACCCAAGTCCTAATCCTAAAATAGCACCTTAAAAGAAGTGTCCTTACTCTGCAGGTGTAAATTTCGTACTGACACACAAATACACAAACACATTCCACATACTACGTGACAGTAGTGGTTGTTTATTCAAATGGCTAAAACCAACTCATATTTACTGTACGTCTTCCTGAATGGCGAGCTCTTGTAGTCGTGCAAATAAAGATGGTCCTCTCCCAAAACAAACAAAATATAAGCAACATAAGCAAGTCTTTTGTTCATACGATCATGTTTGTTCAATGTTCAGTAGACAAGCAGCAAGTAGTGTGATGTTCTTATACTACCGCAAATAGTCAAAATCTTTGTAGAACTGGCCATAAAAAGCATCCAACTTCTACATGGGAAACCAAGGTTTGTATCCTGTTTCCTATCAACAGTCAGTGTTGGTTTCTTTTAACCATGACGACAATGTTTTTCCATCCTTAACCATAAAGATGATCTTTGCTTAACTTCAACCAAGAAGTTATCAAAATTTAACCACTCCATAATTTTTCTTACATCACTACAATTGTTCTCCTCTTGCTGATGGTGCAAAAGGAAAAGTCCGGGGATCACAAAAGTCATAAGGATTTATCCTCTGGGGATCATGTCAGATATTTCAGTTTGGAGCAAAGTAATGGACCGACTGACACTGCAATCCTTAGAGCTGCAACTGCCACTAGCATGACTTAAAACTACTTCTGGTGTGTCTTTGTTCTACCGATCGATAGGTGTGGCAGTTCAGTAAACGCTCATTTTGGAAAGCAGTGACAGATGATCCATTTTGTAATTGAGGTAAGAGGACTTGTTAGCAGACACCACACTAGAGTGAATGACCACATTCACAGGAATACACACAAACAATACATAAGAAACACTAAAGAGACACCAGCTTCTTGTAACGGGTGTTCGTCTCTGCTTGTGTCTTCTTATGCATGTTTATGGATTGCTGGTTATGAAACAGGTCACACTCTTCCCTCCAGCAGCTCATGAGAAGTAGTGAGTGACTCAGAGTGGGGGGGGGATTACCTCCAATTTACACACCAGAATTCTGCGACGTTGAGTGAAAAAGCAAATGCTTTGATCTTCTATCAGCCAGAGAGGAATGGGCTGTGCTGTGGTTTGGCTGAAGGGCATCGGACAACAGAAAGATGACGTGAAAGATGAAAGGATTGGTTTTTACAGATGGATGAAAATGCAAATGAAATATTGTGTCTTAGTTTATTCGGGACAGTCGCCAGGTGCGACTGCCTATGTTGTAGGCCTGCAGTCACTCTGTTCATGGGGTCGAGGGCTGTTACGCAATTGATTTTTGAAACAAGTTATTCAGATTCACTCAAGCTGAACAGAGGAAGGGGAGAGCATTTTCCTCTTAAATTCTGAGAAGCCGGTCATTCTTTGCTAAAATCCTGCCTCATTGTGCTTTCTTATTTCCTTTTTTAAAAATATATACGCCATCACTATCTCCCCTTCTGTTTCCCTCCCCCTTCGTTCAATCAGACAGTGTAACTCTATGAAATAAATATGCTGAATGAGGCAGATTTTATTAATTACAGTCTGAAGAATGATTAGGGCTCCAGCAGAGTTATGTGATTGTCTGTCTGTCTGCAATTGTGCATAATTATTGTATTTTTTATGTATTCTTTGACAAAACAATCTCAACCCAAGTTTTCTCAGTTGTCACGGAAATGCAGATGTTTCCTGCAGTTCAGTGCCAACTGAGCAAGCTTCATTTGCTGATGAAGACCTTGTAATACAGTCAAAAGCTCCAGAACAAGCAAGTAAGTGGACCTTGAGTGAAGATTGTTTTGTCAATTTTCAAGAGGAGGAATGGACTGTCAAGTTGGACTGGTAGTTTCTTTTATGCCAAACTGTACTGTGACAATATTTATGTATTTTGACATTTTTCTTTTAATTTTAAAATGGTTCTCTTTCTTCTTATGTTTCTCTCTTTTTAAATTATTTATTTATTTTTTTTACATTACACCATAGGTCTTGTCTAGAAATGTTGACATGTCACAGGTGTAAATAATAAAATTAATGATGGCTGAATTCCATTTAGCTGCTTCATTTTCAGGGTCCTGGTATTGTACATGCTGCCTCACTGTTACACTGTCATGGTTTACTTGGACACTTGAATATGTTAATGTAAACAGTAACACTTGGGCTTTTCCTACTACGTGAAGTCAAAATGTTTGCTGTGAAAAGGACCTATTAATCGATTAAAAAACAAAAAAGCTAAATATGTGTAAGCTACTACAAAGAAACAGAAGAGTGCTGTGTGTTAGTGTGTGTGTGAATCAGTAGCATCACTCAGCACTGTATGTGATTAGGGTGACCCAATGGTATACTGACATTTTAATCAGCTCCCCGATCAGGTGCTTCGTTCCCACATGTCCCATGATGCACCACACTTTCACTGAAATTAACATTCCCAACTCCCTTTGGCCTTCAGCACGTGCAACAAGCCCCTCAACAGGTTCTCACCACCTCAGCTGTGCATTCATGTGTGTGTGCTCCTCCGTGTGTGTGTGTGTGTTTGTAGGAGACCCAATTCAATTAGACCATCTGAGAGGTGGATTCGATTAAGGAGCATTAAGAGTGAGGAATCTCTTTACATGGCAGCCCATTGTTTACAGTGGACAGACGTCTGGGGAGACATCAGCTCTGATGATATTCAGACCAATGGGAACACTGCCAGGGGAGTGATGACCTGTTTTCAGCCATGAGCCGCTTGTCCTCTAAAGATATGGTCATAGTGTTAAATGGCATCAGATATGGTCACAGTGTTAAACGGCATCAGAATCCACAGGGAAAAGGCATGAGATGAAAAAACATCCTTACCTATTTCTCATATAAAAGGGTTAAGATATTTTTCTCAGTTTCAAATGGTCTACCTATCTTATCCTATCTCATTAAAACTGGGCTATATTTTACATCTAATTGCATTGACTTTACCTACAATCTACACATTACATTTACCTTAATTTTTCTCCACTTGGAAGAGGACAAAGTCCCCTGATTTTTAGCAAACAATGGTGTGCTTGCAAGGCGCATATTCAAATGTGGGTGGGCATTTCACACCTGTCAGAGCTAACCCAACCAGGAAAAAACTTTGATTGATGAGCACTAAAATGTAGGTGTAAAAACAGGACAATTGGAGAAAAAAGTCAAATAAGAAGGGGATAAAGTAACACTGGAATAAGTAATGAAAACAGTTTCACCATCTGCTTCCATTAATATGCACACACTTGAAGAGATTGAAGAAAAAGGTCATGTTTACAGTTTTGTAATATTCCCATGTGTGAAGTATCTAGTTACACATTTTGTCTGAATCTATTAAGAGTTGTGCTGAGATGCATCTTCCTGTTGTTGAGGATCCTTTTATGCATCTGCAAAGTGGTTAGTGGTGTTTGTGGCAGAATATGTTCAAGAAGGAGTGAAGTGTGTGTAATTGTGTCTGACTCAGTATCTGCTGAACTATAGACCCAGACAAAATATTCACTCTTACTTGCTCACTCAAAAAGGAACAGAACAGATGACCAGACAATAAGTTGGAGCTTCAGGGTTCATGTTGTACCCATAGTAGTTTACATAACAGAATAAGAGCTAGTCTTGGAGTTGAGTTCTGTCCAAGACATTGGACCCTATAGCATCCTTGTTGGATGACACTGTAGTTGAAGATTTCCTCCAAAGAAAGACAACAGCATCAATCATTTCAGCAAAGTGGATAGTTGGGTCAACACTTTAACACTGTTCAGTCACTGTTGGTGTCTTTTAACCACGACTGCCGACTGACCTTAACCATGTAGTTATTACTGTAACCATGGCTACAAAGATTCCCTAACCTAACAAAGTGGCCATTTGAACCCAAACTAAGAGGTTTGTCCAACCTGAACTAAGTACTTACTACTTATTTTAACCCAAACCATAACCTTTCCTGAACCAAGTCATGTTTGTGCCTAAACCTAACTGTTACATCCCGTTTTATTTTGGTGTTTCCTGTTGATTGGTGTTTCTGGGTTGGTCACCTGATTGGCAGGCACCTGTGCTGATTAGTGAGCTGAGTCAATATAAGCATGCCCTTTTTGTTCAGCTTGCTCTCCCTCTCCATCCAGCTGCAGCAGCACTTTTGTGGTGCTTGGTATCTGTGTTTTTTTTTTTAGTTATTCATTTAATTATTTCAATAAACTTACATGCAGTACCTTCTCTCCTGGTGTTGTGTCCATCATTGTGTTCAGCGTTTGAGCCAGCTGTAACACAAGGTGCTCTGTTCTTCTGTGCTTTCTCAAACTGTTGAATGAAGAAAGCCAGTCTGCGCTCCGGATCACCCAGGCCCACTGCTTTTTGACCCCGGCTTTTCCTGCTAATTTGTTAGGTTTGCAAACCCATTTGTTTGAGACTTAACACACATGTATTTTGGGTGAGTATAGCTGCATACAGTTGGTAAGGGCCATACATCCCCTTTGTAGACTCTCTCAATAAGAGACCAACCAGTTTTTTGTTTTCACTTAGTGTGACAGAGAACGTGGGTGAAGACACGTTTCCGGAGGGCCGCCAGTTTCTGGTTGCCTTGTGGTTCCGGTGGAACCTACCACCAGTATCGATCTGAAGACTAGGGTTGAGACTAGTTAGTGAATGGAACTAGGGAGATTGGGCTCTGTTCTGGCTGTAACTTCACCATTGCACATTGTTCCAGTAATTGTTTTAGGGTTTTGTCTTTTAGGTTTGTAATCATAAAAATACCATGGCTGAAATTGTAAAATCAGTGCTTTTTGTCTAGTTGTGATGTGTACTGCTAAATTGCCTCAAGCCTGGTATTTCTTAAGATGCTTAGGTATTGTAGAATTTGGCAGGTGAGGAACTAAAATAATAGAGAGGATGTGGTTAACCGCTATTTGTTGGTGTCTGCGACTTGGTAGCTTGGCCTGCTAGCTTTGGTAAAATAAGCGCTACAGTTCATGCTTTGTTTGGTTCTGTTGGTGTGAGCTTTGTTGTAGCTTGGTTTCCTTGTGTTGTGCGTCTTGGGATGAGTTGGTTGGCTGGTAAGCCTTTTGTTTAGAGGAACCTTTGGGTATGCTACTTTGGTTTAGCGCTTATGTGTTAATTCCAGTTATGTGTGTTTGGTTGCTGGAATTTTGTGAAGACGGAGCATTGTGAGATGTTCTGTCCAGCTGCAGGTCACCTTGTTGAATATTTGTGATGAGCTTGGGTGCTCATTCGGAGATCAACATTTTGATGTGTACTTTAACCTCATTTCCCGCCGACCATACGCCTCACTGTTGTATATTCCTTGCTTTCCTATGTTCATGCAAAACCATATCTGCAATTTGAGGTGGGTACTGTTTTACACTGTTTGACAGAGTTAGCTTTTTGAGACCGAGCACGAGTCACAGCACAAGCAGGATAAACAGATGTCTTAGGTGCTGAATCACCTTTGGAGTAGCTCCAAAGTGAGTGAAGAATACACCTCCTGAGCAATGTCCAGTTCTGCTTCAGCCACTCCAAACTGGTCGCCACCCGCTCAAAGTGAGAAAAATACTTGTCAACATCTTTCTCATTGAAAGGAGGGAACAAATTCATATTTTTACCCACATCAAATTTAGAGCTGCTAGAGACCACAGATTTATCAGTTGCTCCACTTCCTGCCTGAGCTTTTAACGCTATCTCCTTGAGTTCACTCTCATGTGAAAGTCTCAGTTTCTCACGTTGCAGCTCATGCTGCCTTACCTGCTCCCTTTCCTTTGCCTCAATCTCCAGATCTAGTTTCCTCAACTGGAGCTTTAGCTCTAGCTCCCTCAACCCTGAAGCTTTGTCTTCAGTAACCTCCTGCTCCTCCTGGCCCCCCTCAGAGGATGAATCAGTCTGCTCATTGAGTAACTTCAACTTGTCACATAGTACGCCCTGTTCCACCAAGCCATTCATGATTTTTGTATGCAGTTCCACTTTTCTTAAATTGCCTTGAACACCAATACCATAGTGGTGTGCTACAGAGTGAAGATCTTTGTGCAACACCAAAGTTGCTGAGCATCAGGGTCTTTAATAAACCTGTCCAACTCAAATGCCATGATGGCAACACAAAAATGAATACAACCGAGCGACAAGATAGTAACATACACACTGTAGTTACACTCGCTAGCCTGCTAAACCATACAATGCCATGTTTCATCAACTGCAAACGCCATCAAACCATCAATATCGCCACTGAGACTCCAAGCTTGCAAAGGATTTACAAGAGCTGTACACATGGACCATAAGTCACTAACTTACTAACCAGAAACAGCTGAGCCCCCATTGTGTTGACCATAGCATTGTCACATCATAAAATTGATCTGTTTTTCCAACAGTGATTTATAATGGTTTTGGAAGGCACCGTTTGGAACGGTTTTGTCGTCCAGCAGTTAGGGGTGTCAGATGAGAAAATGCTTATGAGTCATTGTGGAGGGCAGTTAAAAGCAAGGTGCTTTGTCATTTAATTTGGAGACTTGTTAGGTAGTTGAGAGCGGGAACTTTTCCAAAACTCCTGGTTGTTGTGTTCAAGGACAATGTGACATTCCAGTTGGCAGCTGAAAAGTATTGCATTCATCACTGATGTCAGGAAATCTAACCTAATGTAAGACAAACAACAAAGCAAACATGGTTGTCATGAAATGGTTAATGTGACTTTGGTAATTTCTTGCATTAAAAGCTTTTCACGGATTTCACGGACTCTTATGTCCATAATGTAGTGATACATGGAAACCAATGGCTTCCTGAATGTCCTGGAATCAATCCAAAAACTTCTGTTGAGTAAGTCCACACTGGCTCAAAGCTGAGGTTAAAAGTTCATTCTTGACCATTCACTTTAAGGATTTTGAATCTAGAAAAAAAATGAAAATTTGAACTGAAGTGTGAACCTCATTAAAAAACATTATGGTTTGCAGGGTTGTAAAATCCTGCCTATACAGCATATTTACTAGGTGAAAACCAGCAGTCACTCTCCTCAACCTCTCCATCACCGTCAGAATATCTAATCAGATCTGATCTGAAACCAGGACACTGAACTTGAACCTGTGCCATCCTTGTCACTCCTGTTTGACACGTGTCTCACAGCATACAGTACATATCGTACTTAATGGGCCTGTAGAAGCCTCTAAAGAGGTTAAATGACAAAGTATTTTAGGGTTGACTAAATATTCAAAGATGCAGTTGTCCCTGTCAGTTTGATCTCTTTCTTCCTCATTGTCCTGACTGAACTTTTCTGTCTGCCTTTTCCTCAAGTTTACTTTTATAATAAGCCCCCATTTTTCTCTGTACACTCCTCTTCCTCTCTGCTGTAATCTCCTCCTCAGAAACTCCCGTCCCTAATGCGTTTCTTTTCCCCCAAACCCCTGTCACATGTCTGAGAGCATGCAGGATGAATTTCATATATGCCCGTCAGGCTCTTCCTCTTCGTTCTCCTCCTTTTAACTTCTCCTCCTTCATTTTTCACCTGTGCCGAGTGTATCTCTCCCCTGCCACCTCATGCACCCTTGTCCCTGATGTTTTGTGCTCACATATGATATATGGAGTGGGTGCAAAACAGTGATATGAGAGAACACAGAGAGAGGGTTTGTTTAATGGATGGATTGAGAGGCGTTTTTCTCTATCCGTTTCCAACTCAGTTTCCTCTCATGTATAATGGATGGTGCGAGTCCCTTGCACCATTGTTTGCTGATTCTAATCAGAGTGCCCAGCCTGAATAATAAAACAGAGGGCAAAATGAAAAAGAGCTTCAGAGGGACACCTGCTGATTAGAGCGTAGACTACATTTATCACAACTCTCCTTAACTTGGCTGGCTGCTTGTTATATCACCACATGCAGACAAACATTTCATCTCTTTTTTTCTGTCCTTTCTTCTCTTTTGCCCATGAATACATCATACAGAGACTGACACACACGCACATACTCGAGTGCATGTACACACACAAATCTCAAGAATTATAACTAAGGGGACGCCTGCAATATTTCCTAATCTTGAGGCCCTGTCTTGCAGAGTCAAATCTGGTTTTAATACCTTTATTTCAGTTTATATTCTGTTTACATGGTGTATATTCCTAAATAAATGTGTGTTTAATCAAATTACCACAAACTAACTGGTCCACAGCAAAGCAAAGTAATCCAGCATAAGAGTACTGGTTGTAGTACTGGACAAAATACAGTATGAAGCTGCTATGTGTAGTCTGCTGTGTCCACTGTACTTGATGGACACTACAGGCAACATGTTACATACACAATACACAGAGTTATAAGAATGAGGGGGCAATGGGGCCCACTGGTCAGTTGTGCCCTATAGGGGCCGACTGGTGGATTTATCCTGCATGTGAACCTGAGTGCAAAAATATCACATACAGTATCTTACCCAATACTGCAATACTGTAAGATATTTGTCTTTTCTTTTGTCTTTCTAATGGGGGTCCACACTAGCCTCAAAACTGGTGTGGTTTAGCTCTCAAAAAGTCTCCACAACAACCTTCATACTGGTAAAGAAGATGATGTTACGCTCTGTAATCTAAAGTCCAGAATTTTTTACTTTCCAGTCAGGTGAAATGGCAGATTTTGATGGGTTTAAAGTAACTTGAATGATAGTCATAGTTCCATTTATAGGAACTCCTCTGGACAAACATGTACCATTATAGTTTCTTCAAATTTTTCCCCCATTAAAAGTGTTTGTTTTTTCTTATCCGATTCTGGGTGTTAGGATAGAGGTTGTCGTATGTTGTACTGATTGTAAAACCCTGAGGCAATTTGTGATTTTTGATATTGGGTAAATAAAACTGACTTGTCAAATTGTGTTAAAAAAGTTACTGTAGCTACTGTTCTGTTGCATTGGAAAGGACTACATTTTGTTTCTAAGATGCATATTTAATGTTGATTGACTTGTTGCATAAGGCCATTTGTGACGTCTCTCTCAGGATGTTTCCTTTAAACATGTAAAGCAGCTTTGTTCACATAAGTTGTCTCTAGAGGAATCCTGCTTTGGAGAAGAGGAGAAAGAGAGGAGAGGGGGAGGAGGGGGTGTGAGGAAACAAGAATACAGGGCCGTATTTAAATCAGAAACTCAGTGTAAGAGAGAAGGAAATATGGTGCATCAGAGCAATGTTTGAAAAAAGTCTGTTTTCACTGCACTCTGTGTTGGACAGGCTTTAATAATTGACAGAGCTTCCAGGGAGGAGTCGTATGCCCACAGATTCCCCTGTATACAGATGTGTGTGTGTGTGTGTCCAACATCAGCTGCATTAGGAGGCCATTTTTCCTGAATGTACTTAAGGATGTAAACACTTAATTAGTCCTTGATAGTGTGACTGCAGCTGTGAACACATCAGGTTATTTTTCAGGATCACATCGATATAAACTTAATGATGCATAATGCTTTTTACACCAGGTTTGAGAGTCGGCATACTTGTCTTGCCCCCCCAATCAATCCACTACGATTAGATCATTATGGATAAACTAATTGAAGCATCAGTGTTAAAAGTCAGTTTGCATACAGTAAGTTTTTTCATAAAAAGTAAAATTAACAATACAACAATGTTTAGAAAGAAGTTTTAAAAAGAACAGAAGACGCACATACTGATAGTATAATTCATTGACTCTGAATAATGGTGGTCTTGGAGGCACTAGGTCTTACTTCTTCATATACTGTTGGGTAGTTTAAACTATAGCAGGAGTCTGCTGTTAAATAACAGACAAAAGCTGCAATATTTCCTCTGAAAAGTAGTGGAGTGAAAGTTTTAAGTCTCATGAAATGAAAATAATCACTAGGACAACTGCCTCAAAAGTATATTCTACTCAAGTAAATACAGTATGTAATTGGTTAGACAGTAAGGCACAATCTCTTTCAGTCAATTGGAGAATGATCCTTGCCATAGGAATAAATGAATATTAATAGCTTATAGTATTAGAGTTATTCATATTTTCTCCTATCCTCTCCTCACTCCTCTCATTCTAATTACTATCATGAATCGTTATTTCTAATAGTTATTGCTGTGGTACATTTCCTCTCAGTTTGCATCCAGATTGACATTGAAAGCACATCTTCAGAGTTATCTGTCTTTCTTTGCTCATTTTCCACTCCTGTCACACACACACACACACAGACTAGAGAGGAACATTAGGAGGTCAGTGTCAGTCAACTGCGAGACCTGGGGCTATTCTATTAAAAGCTGAAGCCCTCTATTATAAAGTTTTAGCTACAGTATATGTGGCTGAATGAATGTCTGTAGCGTGTGTGAGTAAAAGAAAGACCATGAGGAAAAAATATAAAAATAAAAAGGAGCTACGCACCATTTGCGGTACGGTGGTTATGAAGCTCACAGCATCTATTTTCAGCACATCTCCAAGCAATCTTCTGCGGTTACTGTGGAAGTATTTTTCTTGACACATGTATGTGTGGATACAGTATCCACACATACATTCTGTGCATGTATGAAACAAAACAAACGCACTTATGGTCTGCCAGCTGCAATTACACCCACCAACGCAAACTGAGGTCATACTGAGAAATTAAATCAAACAATCCTTCACTCTATCTCCTCCGGCTGTCTCATACTCTGTCTCTCTTTCAGTCTGAGGCTGCCTGAAGTGTGGAGATAAAACAGCTGCATCTTAATCTGTGGGTTGCACAAGCCTACAAAGAAGGCAATTAGGTTTACAATTTACAATTCCCTTACCCTTCTCTCTTCTTTACCCTTCCATTTCCTCTCCTTCCTCACTCACCCCTCCTTTTCACCCATGAATTAATGTCTTTATGTGTGTCATTGTGTGTGTGTGTGTGTGTCCCCACAGAGCAGCGCGAGCATTTGGAGAGTACCTGTCCCCCACACACCCTGAAAACCGAAACGGATCAGGTCAGCGTCTCAGCCATCCTGCCATTTTTCCATCCCACTGTCCTGCTCTGCATATTCCTTTGTGGTCTTTAATCCTTCCTCCACCTGCTTCACATCATCCTGTTGAAATGCCACGCTGCGATCATTAGTGTATCACTACAGCAGCTGATAATTGAAGAAAGATATTATCCTCTGTGTCATCCTCTTCTTTTCCCCTCTTTCTCCCTTCTCCTTGCTCTTTAGCACCTTGGTGTATTTCTCATTCTTTAACACTCATATTTGTCTTTTTCGCCATCATGTTAGCTCATCTTCTGTGTGAAACCTTGGTTGGTCCCGACCCGGAGTCGCCAAGTGACACGATTGGCCCTAACAACAACAACAACCATCCCTGCTCCAACACCACCAAGGGCTGCAAGGACAACCGGGAGCCAAGCCTGGTGAAACCCCCGCTGGGCATAGTCCAGCCACCTCCCCCTTCCATCACCATCTCTACCAAGCCATCGCGGCTGTCCCTCGAGCGCAGCTTCTCAGCGGAGGAGGACCAGCAGAAGTGTGTCGAGTGCACCCTGCAGCCTGCCCGCGTGTACACCATCACCACCCAGCGCGGTATGCTGATGAGCAGCGGCCGGGTCAGCAAGGAGAGCCTAGAACTGGACGTCCTGAAGGAGAAGTCGGGGAGTGGCGGGGTGGGATCCAGAGGTGGCTTGATCCAGCCCTCCACTTCCCCTTCCTCCACCTCATCGTCTCCAACCCAGTACCACCATGTCAGCAGCGGCCGTGGTGGCAGCCACCATCACCGTGGTAACCATCCCCACGGGAACCACCACCACCATGCCATCTTGGGCACCAATGCACCCTCCAGCAGTGGAGGAAGTAGCGGGGCAAGTGGAAGCAGCAGTAGCAACCAGCAGCAGTCTTTAACCGTCGCTGGATCCCATTCCCATGTATCACACCACCACAGCCACCACCATCACCTATCTCAACCCCCTCTGCAGACCTCCGTCAGCGCCCACAACATACGCAGCTTGGGCGAGGGTGGAAAAGGAGAGGCGGAGTGCAGCGGGCTGGCCTGTGACTCATGCAGCGGCGCCCCCTCGCGGAGCCAGGGCTCCCTGGACCTGGAGAGCGCGTCCCGAGAGGCAGGCAAGCAGCACCGACGCCTAGAGCGGATGTGGAGTGTGGACCGGGTGACTGGGCTGGAGAGAGGTGAGAGGGCGGAGGACACAGAGGAAAGGGAGAGGCGCTGAATTCCAACTGAGGCCAGGAGGGGGGGGCAGAGTTTGTTCATAAGACCCTTTGGCTGGGATTGGCGGGTTTGGTATTGGACCAGAGATGAAATAGAATTTGATTAATTTTAAATCACTTGCAATGTAAATATACACAGTGGACATGAGGGCAATGGGAGCTAGCCGATATTGCGATTAAAAATAAATAAATAAATAAAAATTTTAATTGTAGTTGCCTCTCTGATTTGGCCTAAGCGATTCTTTTAATTTGAAATGTATACAGTGTAGGGTTAAAATAACAGGAACACCTGACAATATACTTCACCTATGAAGCTAATAATGTTTAATTTTTTTGAGACTATATTGTTAATTTTTGAGTCTGTAATGCAAATGTATGTGGCATATTATTATATTATAAGCTTCACAAAAGTTTTTCTGTAATTTCCTGAGGGGTAATTGTACTGGATTGCATCACATTAGGAGGTGTTCTTGTTATTTTTACCTTTGCCTGAATGCCTTTGTTAAAAATGAAGGATCCATTTAAACTTGATTCCCCATTAGTCTAGTGTTTGTGACAGTTTATATGTTGTTTACAAGTAATAATTATTGGCTCTGTGTGAGTATTAGGATCACTTCAGTGAAAAACAACTAACAAATCACAATTAACCCTTTAGTGAGCAGTTAGTAAGGAATAACCCAAGAAACATATTTTTTCATTTTAAGTTATTTTACTGTGAAAAATCAGTCTAATGAAATCAGTCACACACAGAGCTTAGACCTCGGTATGGAAGAATTAACGTGAGATAGTATTACATTTAATTGTTTCAACATACTTTTTCAAATCTATTTCTTCTCAGGTCTGGTGGGGATTTGAGGGTTTGATGTTGGATGTGACGTGGTGGTCTGTATTTCTGACTCTTCGTCTCCCCGTCTCTCTCCTCTGCTGTCTCCTTCTGTGTGTCTCCCTCTCTCCGTTTGTGGAGTGGTGGACTGTGAAGTGCTGGTGCTGGTTTCGTGATTCCATATTTCTAATATATTTAATACAACATTTGCCAATATGGCACATGGAATTTTTTGTGTTTTTTTCCCCACTTAATCCTGGAATCATCATTTTTCTCTCTAATTACAGAGGACACTAACTGGTTCCCCAAGGAAAATATGTTCAGCTTTCAAACTGCCACAACAACCATGCAGGCGTGAGTGTCCAACCTTCAATCACACACATAAATCTTACATGTACAGAAACACACATTTATGGTGTACCTTCTGTCTGAAAGGTCAATCTGGTGCATTGCCAATCAGAGTGAATGGACAATACTGGTGTTTTTGCATGTTTTAGGTCATTAACTCCAAAATAAGATAGACCTTTATAAGCTGAACCTTTATAGATCCCTAGTGTGGAAATTGCACGCTTTACATTACCGCAAGCCATTTTCTAAAGCATGCTATAGGTTTTTAGATTGATTTCCTACCTTCCAGGCTGCCATTGATTTTAATTTCAGAAAGCTATAAAAATCAGCTAGCAGACCCTTAAAGCCTGCTGAAGGAGGACAATCCATCATAGTGAATATTTTGTCAATTCTTTTTTTCTTTTGGGTTAAAGTTAAATAATTGGTGCATGGTAAACCGGTCGAGGCAGATGACCGCCCACCCAGAGCCTGGTTCTGCTCGAGGTTTCTGCCTGTTAAAAGGGAGTTTTTCCTTGCCACTGTTGCTTGTGCTTGCTCTTGGTGGGAATTGTTGGGTCTTTGTACACATAAGGAGTCGGTCTAGACCTGCTCTTTATGACAAAGTGCCCTGAGATAACGTTGTTATGATATATGCTATATAAATAAAACTGAATTGAATTGAATTGGAAAGCAGGGCTTGTTTTGAAAGTTCTCCTTGTTTGTGCATTTTAAGGACCATTTGACATCTGACATTTGATTGTTGGGTGCTGAACAGCAAAACATGACCAAATTCTCATTATCACTTCCACAACGTCCAAGTTTGGCCAGAAGTTTCGAGTATCTGCAAGTGGATTTTTTTGCATGACTGTCTGTACTACATTTGAAGGTAATCCGTTCAATAGTTGTTGAGATATTTCAGTCTGGACCAACTGACCAACAGACCGGCAGCCATCCCCAGAGGCATGCTGTTCGCATGGTTAAAATGTGTAAAGTAATGTAAGGTATATGCAGTTTGCAGTTCACGGGTTAAAACATGCAAAACCAACAGTGTATTCTTCTGAAGTAAGTAAAAAAAAAAAAAGTGTATGTCTGCATAAAAGTGCTTGTGAGCATCTGTGTGAGTATGATAGCAACCTGAGATTCTGTCTTCAGATCACCTGCAGCTCTAAAATATATCTGAATCCATCACAACCACTTCACATCAAAACGTAGAATCTCCAGCAGCTTCCAGCTATCCGTTTCTGCCCGACTATAACTAGTCTTTTTTAAATCTCTTTTTAAATGTATCTCTTGCACTTTCATCTTATATTAGATTAGAGTTTGTTAGACCATGTTCAGAGCATTAAGGCAGACTCAGTAAATATATAAAAGTGGTTGTTCATTTGGCCCATTAAATAAGCACATACCAGTAGCAATTATGTGGCATCGCAAGTTGACTTTTTACTCATGGAGGTCAACTATGACACACTCTTTTTGCCTCTGCCTCTCTGTTTTTTAGACTCACTGGTGCCTAAACTGTATTTTTTCTCTCTCCCTTTCATTCATTTAATAACTGGACACTCAAACAGGATATCGTGAGTATACTCCCCTGCCTGCTTTATTTTTTTCCCCCACTTACCTCTTGTTCTTAACTGCTGTTCCTTAACTTCGATGTCTACCATTTAACCTTC
The DNA here is from genome assembly GCA_002120245.1 of Maccullochella peelii. NCBI lineage: Eukaryota > Metazoa > Chordata > Actinopteri > Centrarchiformes > Percichthyidae > Maccullochella > Maccullochella peelii. Next base: position 60,422 of record LKNJ01001535.1, on the reverse strand, counting down.
ATCCTTGGGCTGGGTGAGGTCTGTGTGTATATGTGTGTGTGTGGGTGGAAAGGTAGGTCTGAGTAAATCTCCGTATCAAGTTGAAACCTTTTGTTGTTTGGGTTATTCTGGCCTTACTAACTAGTCAGCACACATAAAATTTATGTTTTTCAAGAATCAGCAATCATAATCTAATTGACAGTTATGGATAACCAGGTAGAAGCCTAGTCAGCACAAATAATATATTTTAATTCAAATAAAAAAGCCATGGGGGGGTGGGGGTGGGGGTTGAGTTACAGAATTTTCATGCAACAGCAGGGATAAAGTCCAGTTTAATCCACTGCAGCTGAGTAAGTCTGCCAAGCTCAAGTCAGGAAAATGTCCGTCTGTGTGTTGGCTGACCTAAACCCTGTCAGCTCACACCCGCCCTGCAGTTCTGTCAGTTTAGTACACACACACCCGCCTTCACTCAGGACACAGCAACAGATAAGAGTTTGGCCGTTTAAGATTTTTGTGGCATGTTAGTGCCCTAATCCTACTCCACGGTAGCTGCCAATTATTACTGAATCTGTGCTGGCTGACTTGTTTGGAACGGACTGTGGTAATTGGCTCTGGAGAGATTTGTTAAGATCAAGTATTTATGGCGCTAACGTGATCCCTAGTGCCTTCCGGTTAAACTATTTTATCAGTTATAGTTTATAAAGAAGTCTGTTTTCAGCTATTAATAAGTCACATAAAACCTTGGTAGATAAATATCCAGTATGAAATTTGTTGCATATAAATTGCTAACTTCTGTCAAAGCAGTGTAAAGACTAGCTGAGAAGTAGGTTAAGCAATCAGATAATTCTTAACATAATATTGTGTCACGCCTAAACCAAGCCAAGCCTTGACATTTCATATTGCACAACCCCCTGCTCCAACCACACCTTGCCTAACTAAACCTAACTAACCCAAGCTGCTCTTAAACGTTTTCTTTGTATGTTGACCAAGCTAACCTCTGGCTGCTAGCTTAAAGTATATGTTGAGGGTTTATTCAAAATTCTTACAATAATTAAAAAGGATAAAGCTGGTGATATTATTTATATTTTTCTTATTGTCAACAAATCGCATGAAAAGACCAAACCAACGATGAGTTGATCGTACTGACAAGTCCTGTCTGTGTAGCCAAAACTTGATAAAGCTTATTCCTCTGTGCTATAGATCTTCATTATTGTCCAAGCAGACTAACTGCTAGCGGTTTTATGAGGCTATACCATGGGTGTATTATAAGAACTGGATTCTGGACTCCTAAATGGCAGCAATTCACTTGAACGAAAATTGCTTGCCAAGCACAAGTCAAAAAAGTTTTCTTGCTGCCAGGTTTACTTCCATGTTGTGCAGCCCACTGTACATGTGTACTGGTGTTTCGCCCAATGGCACCGCCCACGTGTTCACGCTTGGCCCATAGACTTTACATTGGGATGATGTCATGCACTTCAAAAATCGTCTGGGCTCTGGGGAAGTTTTACAAATGGATGGACGGATTAAAAATTCATATTAAAGAGTAATAATTGACCTTGTTTGCAGTTGGAGGTGTCCTGTCAACAGTCATCTCTTTTATAGTGGTGGTCTGAATACATCCATGGGCTATATTTAGACACAGCGGTACTTTGAGTAAAATGTGCATGTCAGCATGGCAACACAATGACAATGCTAACATTCTGATCTTTAGCAGGTTTCATGTCTACCTTGTTCATTATATTCAGTCATTAGTTTTAAAAGGTATTTGGTCATACCCCAAAGTATTGGACATATTTACCTGATGACGGTGCTGGAGGAAAAAAGTTAAAAGGATAATCTACCAAATTCCTGACTGGACCACAGTGGTGGGCCGAAAGACAGACCGACCAACTGACATTGCCATCCATAAAGTCATGTTGCTAGCATGGCTAAAAACTATTAAACACACATCAATGAGCCAGACCGTTGCTCTGGATAACATGTTCCTCCATTACGATGAACATGGGTAGTGCAGCTCATTTTGAGTCAAGTCCACAGACGCCGTCCTGGTGCTGTAAATACTCAGTGTGCCAAATGTGTATTAAAATTGTCCCTAATAAACGCACTATTTACTCCTGTTTGAGTAATGTTGCTAAAAACTAAAAAATCCTGCTTTTTTAAAAAACTGAATCTATATATTTGTGAGAAGTGTTTAAGATTTAAGGCCTCAGTTTGTGTGACTGGGCTTGAGTGCCACAGACTGGCAGGGACGTCAGAAAGTATTGAGAGACAGACTGATGTATTGCTGGTTTTGGTCTTTTTATGGGATTTGTTAACAGTGAGACAAATAAAGAATTATGTCAGCCATATCCTTTAAAAAGGACATTTTGTTTTTTGGGGGAATTTTACAAGCTACTTTCCACTACTTACCCAGAGTACTCACAAACAATTATGTGTAGCATGGTTGGAGATGCTCTATCTCTAGCTCTGTCTCTGCTATGGACAAATGTTAATCAGCGTCACAGGATTGTTGGGTCACACCTTTCCTGCTTAACAACAATTAAGTCGGTTGAAGACAATCACACATTGACAGTGATGCATTTCACACCATGTTTGTACTTTGACACATAAAAGTTTATCATGAGCCAAGTGGTGTCACTTTCTGCTAGCCAGAACATTTTGAAAGTTTCACAATGGCTGGTTAAAATGAATGGCAGGCTTCCACAACAACTTTGCTGTCTTTGCTGTGGACCTCTTGCTAGTGGATTACAGCTTTAACATACAAAATGTATCCATGAAAAATGAACACCAGTCTGTGAATAGGAAGTATTAAACCCACAGTATACACTTTTTAGAGTGGGGCTGCTACTTGAGCCGACAGACCTCCAGGATGAATTATGAATTAAGATGGTGTAAGTGTTATCTCAACATACCTAACCTTAAACTGCACATAAAGATATAAAACAAGTATCCATGACTGATTCTGGGAAAGTATCAAGAATTATAAAATTCACCAAAAACAAACTATTCCTTTAAGAATAACATCTCAAGTGGAACGACTGAAAAGACACATGAGGTCACAAGATCGGTGTCTCTATTGGAAGATGGATTATATCACATGCAGACTGGCACATTTGTTGCAAGGGTAAATAGAAAATACGATTTGAGCTGGTGGTGCGATTTGACTTTCTGGTCTTTCTAGTCAAAGCTAGCTGCTGCCTACCTACAACAGCCTCCCCTTCACAGCCAAATAAGCCCTGCAACTAAAAGCCCTGGCATCAGCCTCCCTGCACTGTGTTACCCATCGCTACGCCAGCATTCTCCCCCTCTCATCCCTTTAATACTGTGCCACGTCCTGGCAGGGCTTTCCGGGGATTTGTGCAGAGAAAAAGGGAGCAGAATTCGGCAGAAGTCATCCAGAGGTACGGAGCGTCCCCCCACTAGGGTGTGCTTTGCTTGAGCGCCGTTTGCGCTCGTTTCTGGCTATAGCCCCGCTGTCGCATATTTACAGCCGTGTCCAACCTGACTAAGCCAAAGAGTCACAACGTGGCACTTGAAAGTGTGAGGACGTCAGCAGCTTTCAAAAGGATCTACTTACTGGATGCCCTGATGCAGCGCCCCTATTCCAAAGGCCAGATTATGACTGCCAACCACAGTGAATCCAATTTTTATTCTTAGACAAAACTGTAAGGGGATTCTACTCAGCCACACCTAGATTAACTGTATAGGTGGCAAACTCGCACCTATAAGAAAAGTTTTATAAAAAGTTAGAGACAAATTATTGTCTCTCAGAGACAAAAAAAATAGCATAGTTTGAAAAAATAACATTTGGAAAACCTTTGGAAACACGGAGTAAGATTCTGTAACACTTCTGTAACACAGTAATGACATCAGTAACAAGTTCAGAAACCCACTCAGGTCCAGATGGTCCATCACACGGGCAGATGGTGAATGTGACACCATGCTGTACATCTCAATTCCTTTGACATCTCGGTGACATCCATCTGCAGTGTCAGCGCATTAACGCTGTGTGTTATTTCATAAAAATGAGTGATTTGAACATGAGGAAAAAAAAAATATAACAGAACAAACTTATAGGAACACTTTGCCTCCTTGTATTAAAATCCACTGCAATCTCCTGCTTCCACTTGAAACCGTCACAAAAAGATGATATGTTATCACACTAAAGCCATGTCCACCCTAAGGTAGTCAAATTTTAAAATGTTAATTTCTTTCTATTTTTGTCTTTAATCCTCACTAAGATGGCTGTTAGACCATTAAAAACAGATCAAACATGAAAAAAAAGCTCCAAGCCAATAAATTAGAAAACGCTGCTCGTGTTCCAAATAATACGAGAAAATATGGATAATTTAAATTGGAAAACATATGGAAACAATATAGAGATATAGAGAGTTACAGAAAGGGGGGGGGACAGATCACACATTTCCTCTCTGTGTCTAAATCTCATATATCATTAACACTGTCCACACCTCTCCTTTGTGGGCAGCTGAGGTTGAAGCACAGGACATTCAGGGTGAAAAGATGTCTGCCTGACTTTCACTCTGTTTTAGTGCGTGTTAGATCGCTTTATCAAAGTACAAGTAATTAGCGCTAAGTTATATATGCTCCTTATTAGATTATGTTTTGGCATGATGGTATTTGTGTTGCTCATAAAATTAGCAGGGAAATTTATTGTTTGATGTGGCAAGTTAACTGTTGTTCTGCTGACATTTTTATGGGGGTAAACCAAGGACTAAGACACACCAAAGACCCCATTTATGTTGCTTCTATTTTTACTTCATGTGCTTCTCCATAGCCAGCTAAACATGGACCCACTCACTCTCACACACACAAACCACATGCTGAGATCATTAATCATGAGTGTAGCTTGGTGTACTGAAACTGTGTGTAGATGTGACATGGGAGGGAGGCAGAGAGATAAAAGGATGTTTATCTGGGGCTCTTGCATAGAACATCATGTCAGGATCAGGCAGGAAGTCAGAGAAACACTCTACAAATCCTATTGCTTTGTTGTTATTAAGACACTAAATGGATTTCAAGTGGAACACGGTAATGCAACGCCTCTATATTTAATTACTTATAGACTACGAAGATGTAGTTTTCGTCAGAATGGTTTATTGTTGCTAGGAGACATGAAAGCCCTAGTCTACTCTAAGGAGGCTAATACAAGTGGCAAAACCTTGCAAAGGAAAAACTACCTCAACATGTTTGTAGCCCAGCTAGTCAGCTATAACATAATTTTCTTTTATGTGTTTCCAAAACATAGGGTTCAATAATTAAATAATATAAATGAATACTGTTTTACTCTTTGACTAAATAGAGTATTTTCCAATGTTGTAAATTACTATTTAAATTCATACACATTTTCCACTGTACATTTCGGGGGTATAAATGTGTATGATTGTACAACGTGAGTAGAACACTGCTCACATTAACAAAGTAGATATGTAACAATTGCATTCTTGCTCATCACACCGACGCCACAGTTCTGCACCTGTGAGTTTTCCGATGAATAAGGATGTCAACAGACAAAATATTTTCCATGGTAGAGCATCATTAGCCTGTGATTAGCCTTAATGAGATACAGCAGTCTAGATTCTTTATAACTGCATTTGAATAATGAAGTTGAGAAACGCTTGCTTAGTGTATCCAGGTCCTTTTAAGCCAAGGATGGAAGATTTGTTGTGTTCGATCATGTAACCCTTAACAGACTCAAATGGAGCCTGACCAATATTATCACAGATATATAGTATGCATCGAGTATAGACGAATCCACCGGCTTCATAATTTATGTTTCGTGCTCTCAAGCAACGCCACCATTATTGCAGTGGCACAGTTGAACTGAATGTATTTACACTGACAGTGAAAGTACGGATGTTTGGGTTGTTCACAGTCAGCAGTCGCACCTTACGACAGATTGAGGTTGCCTATGTGGATGTGGAAATTCTTCAGTCTCAAAGCACTACTGTGAAATAGGTTATTAAATAAGCTTTGGGAAAAACAAAAAAAGTGTACCGCCTCTGTCTGACCTCCACAGTGTGGATATGAAAGTGCTGTGGAGTAATTAAACTCAGCTGGCATTACTTGCTAGCTTATGATTTTAAATCATCAAACTTGCAATCTTCGATTTCTTGCACTGTAATCCAATTAAAATCTGAAAAACATACTAATGTAAAAGAGGAATGTTGGCCAGGAAGCATATGGAGTACCAAGCTAGCAAGAGATATGCGGGGAGGTGGCTCACCATCAGCCCCGTGTTGGCAGGATTTAATGGAGATAAATTAGTGAAAGTGAAATTGATTTTATGGAGCAGAGGCTTGTGGATTTTGCTTTCTGTTGTTTTCCACAGTTGAAGTTTATTGTTGGAGCAGCTGATAATGACACAGAACAGAAAAGGCCTCCAAGTTGGCATCTGTTACAACAAGACAACATTTTGTTAAGTTTGTCTAAGTTTTTTTGGATTATAACCTTAAATTTAATAGCATTTTTAACATGTAGCAGGTTCTACAGGATGTCCTGGACAAATCTATAGCTCACTCAGTACGTCTTAGTAACTATTCTTTGATAACTAAATCTGAGCGATCCTTATCAAAAGCTATGCAATTATGTAAAAAAAAATAAAAATAAATATTGGCCGATATATTGTCATTAGATTTTTTTTGTTTCAAATACTGTTATCCTGTTGGCCTCAGAAATCCTGTATTGGTCGGGCTCTAGCCTCAAACATAATAAAAATCGATCAGGCATGAAATTCTTTGCCAAATTCCACCGTGTTGAACAGGCGCAACAAAGCAACATCTCATCTGCCTGGAGCAAAGTAAAGAAACACACGCCATTATGCACCAGTTTGGCAGAATAAACTCCCTCTGATGAACGGTCATTGCCTCGGATGTGGCTGGCTCTGTTAAGAGCAGATGCATCACAACCTACAAAATACTAAAGTAGGGTTTCCCCTTTTGGCTGTTGTCACATGAATGAATCTCCTGCGTCTCATAAATCTACACTATAAAAGGATGAAAAGAGGTACTTTGGCAATGTGGTACATTACTGTACACCCACACTGCGCCTATGTGGAAGTATTTTCCAATCACACCGACAAGGAAATGTGTATATTTGCCCATAATTATCTCCTTTTTAACCTCTTTCAGTAGAAATGGAAGCATGACACTAAACTCCTCTTTTTGTCTTGCCTTGCTTTGTTATTTCCCGCCCACCCCTCCCTCTTTCTCCTCTTTACGTTTTTGTTCATCCTGTCCTCTGTTGTCCCTCCTCTGCTTTGACTTCTCTACCCACAGGAACTTCCGGAAGCATCTTCGGATGGTGGGCAGCAGAAGGATTAAAGCACAGAGTGAGTCAGAGATGTGTGTGTGTGGTTGATAGGTTTGCTCAAATCAACTGTGATGTTGTTCACCCTGCCATCATCCGTGTTTTTTTCTCTGTTTCCTGGTGTGTTTTTGCACGTGTGTGGCACAAAACGCTGCTGCTTTGCTGGGACTTTGTAACGCTCTGTTGCATTCCCTTGAGGATTATATGTTCATCAGTGTGTGTTTGATAAGCCAGCGATAGGGGTCTGTGCATGTGTGTGTGTGCGCATGTGTGTATGTATGAGTGTGTAAGCTGTAGGTGGTCTTTTCCTGTTGCATCGCTTTGAATGTCTGGGTTGTTCGGGGTTTTTTTTGTTTGAAGACAAACAAACAAATTATATATTTTCAAAAGGCAAAGGCAAAAAGCAAAGTGATGATTGGTAATGATGGAAGGGTGTGTGTCTGTGTGAGTGGCACTGCAGATCGTTAATACACCGATAGAAAATCAAAATCTATAGATTCCTTGTTCTGGATTGGTTGTGGCTTCAATGGCAATGCGAGTGTACTTTTGTTATGTGACTTGTCTGTAATTGATTAGCTTGTCCAGTGTGAATTGAATGGAAAGAAAATAGTGAAGGACAAAGTAAGCTAAACTAGTTAATCTATGCCCCAATGATTACAAATATTGGTTACATTTTTATTTGTGTCAAATTTAGATGCAGCGTTCATGTGTCAGTAGTAGCTTGGAAAGGTCAAAAGTGTTATAATTAACTATACAGTATGGGCAAAACTTGGTAGCAAATGTGGAAGCTCAAGTAAAACACATTTCTCTTGTACCACAACAGTTTGACTTTATGAACTTATTGCAAACAAAATGTTAAGTATTTTTTTCTTTTGATGTTTCAACACTAATGACTCAACTGGGAATAGGTCTTTCCAACAGAAATATGGGCAATTTGTTTGCAATAGTGCTCGGCCTTTTGCTGTGAAAATCATGAAATTTGTTCCTTTACTTTCAGCGCTATAAGGTCAGAATGGAAATGTGTAAAAGCGGCTTATGATTATGTCAGGTGTGTAAAAGTTAAACTATTATTTTGTGATTTGAAGAAGCTGTTTTGACAGACCAGCCTGAACGCAATTAAACCCCAAATGTGTCACATATCATTGCAGAGACTAACTCTTTTTTTTGCACTGTAGACATGTACTAAAACCCAAAATCTTGTTGCCGCTGGCAGTCATGTCAAAGTTGTTCCACGCCTCAGACTTTCCCTGCTGTGAGGAGGAGCTAGTTCTCCTGGAGCTCATTTCTTCAGGTGAACTGACATTCTCCTCACGGTCACAGAATGGCAAGGCTGCCTATTTTAAAAAAAAAAAAAAAAAAAAAAAAAGATTTATAAAATGAAACTGGGTCCTATCAAAGCCTGAGGGAATTAAAAGATCCCTATCAATCTGCTTCTGAGTATAAAAATCAAAACTGGTAAAGATCACAAAGTAGGACAACATGTTTTGATACAATTACAAAAGCTACTTCTAAAAAGAAAACCTTGTGATGTGTATATCACAAAAAAAAAAAAAATTCATTTTGATCATGACCATGTAAAAAAAACAAAATATTTGATCTAATGACAAGACATTTTGTGCTTGAAAAGAACAAGTTGGTATCAGCAGCAAAATGAACAGTAGTGAGGATCCATCAGAATAGAAACTACAGAGGCCAAAAAATATGGCGCCTTGAGGGACACGGTTGATTAACTGTGTCAAACACTTTAAAGTGGTCTAAAAATATGCAACAAGTATAAATATTCTAAGAGCACAGTGATTACTGTTCAAAGCAGAGCTGATTTTATCGACGAGTCGTTGCTCAGTAAATCTGTGAAAACTTTTAAATCCATACTGATGATCATACAGACAGAAATGAGCAGCAGGATGTTTTATAATGTTAAAGACGTGATAAAGATACGGCATACTGTGTGTTTGCTTGACGGTTTGTATATGCAGGCATTTGTTTGTGCGTTTGTGCAGAGGAGGGATGGCATTGTATGTACACTATATTTGTGAACTTGTAGCTGCATCCGCCTTTGCACTTATGTGTTCTAGGTGGTGAGTGTATGGAGGAAACAGCCAGTTTGCGGGCTTGTTAGTGTGTGTGTGTGTGTGTGGGGGG
>LKNJ01001535.1:0-50937 GCA_002120245.1 Maccullochella peelii | reverse complement strand
GCACACACACACACACACACACACACACACACACACACACACACACACACACTTTCTGACAACTGCGGTGGGTAGACAAAATGGTGTAATTAAAAACTGATGGAAAAAGGCTTTAACTCTGATGTAACCAAACCATATTTACAAACTTCGCTACACAAACATGGACGCTCATTAAATGTCAAATAAAATAAATTATATATAAATTCATTAATGCAAGGACATTCTTATGAGAGTACTAGAGGTTTTAAGCCTCCAAGAGAAATTTTTTTAGTGAATGTGAGCGAATGGGATTTTTTGCTTCGTAAGTTTGCAATTCTAGCATGCACTCTTTAACTGTCATTTGTCTACAGACAAAACAATAAACCTCAAAAATAAAATTAAAAAAATCTCAATAACTGCCAGATACAAAATACAAAAATGTCCTTTTAAAGCGGTTAATGACAAAGTGTTTGTCTCCTCTTGTTCTGAAGTGTTTATAATCTGCCGAAACAACTGCAGTGAGAATTGTGACATATTGAACATATTTTGAACAATGCACTATGTGTGCAGTCATAAATTACCCATCTGACTCTTTATGCCCTCGCATCTTGAATGGCAGATTGATTACAGCTCGAATTTGCTTTCTGCTCACTCAGTGCTTTTGTCATTAATTAATTTCGTAGGAGGCTCATGAGGTATTGAAAGCCACTTAAGAAGCATTTGTCAGCCATAAAAAAAAAAGAAAAAAGTCTGGTAATCAGAATTTTGATATATGAGCAGCTGACTTCCAGTACAGCTGGAATGAGGCCAAATCATCTGTAGTCTTAAATGAAGGTCAACCAGTCAAAAAAAGTATTTCATTAAGGGAAACAAACACAAACTGCATCAACAAAGAACAGGGTCCTGACAAACATACACAATGTAGAGGGTGACAAGTACTGCCAACTGCAAAAGTCTAAAGTACAGTAACTAAGTACAAATTTGAGGTACTTGTACTTTGAGTATTTCCATTTTGTGAATGTACAACTGAGTAATTCAATGTTTTTCTATTATAAAATCACTATTTGAACTTAACTTTTTCCATAATTGCCAACTGGAAGACAGCCTAATATGACTCACATTTTTATCAGTGTTTTCATTGGTGATTGATTTGGTTTCTTGAAAGTTAAAGCTACTTTTCATCAAGTATGCCAAATACAACAGTATGCTGTACTGTATGTACTACAGACCTCTCGGTTGAAGTAAACCACACAGAATGGCCATGGACACTTGCACATAAAACACACGATCACACGTACAAACTGACTGTCTCTGCTGTTGACTCTGACCCTGTCCATCTGTCTCCCTATGACCGTGGGTCTTTCTTCAACATTGTGATGCTCTCTCTTTCTGTGAGTATGTCTTCCAAAATGGAGTGTGCGTCTCAGTCCGAGTGCGTCAAGCTGGTACAAATGTTAATGCGAGGACGCGTGTGAAGTCTAAGTGTTTTTAAAAGGCTTGAATCAACACACACTGTTTGCATGTGCTGTTTGTCGGAGTTTCTGTGGTTTCATGTTTTTTCTCCACCTCCATCTTCAGTGTTTGTGTTTCAGAGTGTGATGAAAGATAAACGAACTGTTGATGACAAGTCTAATGGTGTGATTGATGCCTCATTCTTCCTCTTTCCTGAGGGAAAGGTATTGTTCTCCGGAGGACTGACACTAATTGTCAATCTTGCACCTCATTCTCCCCTTTTTTCATACTCTTCTGCTTCAGTTCCCCTTTTCAAACTGCTATTTCAACCTGGGTACCTACAGTTTTTCTTATGATTTGATGGTTTCAGAACCTATTGACAAAGTCTTTGAACTAGGACTTGACCAATTGTGGATTTTTGAGGCCGATACCAACATAGATTTGAGAACTGAAAAATAATCCTTCAATAACATCAGCCAATAATTATTTTTATTTCATTTTTTAAATAAGGATATCTTACATTTGAAAAGAATTGTCACCATTATACAGTCAAAAAATAAACTTGTCGGTGCTCTCAGGTGGACAAACTATGTAATGGTGACACTTTCACCAACTTTTCCACCTCAGCCAAACGTTACAATTTCGAGATTATTTCAGATTTTCTACGTTTCCACTCAGGGTTGTTTTTATGCGCAAATTGAAAATGCACATAGAAACAGGTGGATGGAAACCCACCTTTTCAATACCAACAACTTAACATTAACTAATAACGTTAACAATCACTGCATTCCATTAATCCAGTAAGCCATGTCAGTAAGCATTGGTAATGTTATTAGTTACACTTGCGTTTTCCTGCCATGACAAATCAAAAACTCCACTGCTAATAAGCTGTATTTGCTCCTTATGCTAAATTAATAAAATCATTGTTGGTTCCATAGGAATGAGTTTGACACCACATTAATAAATCTTTCTCTAGGTGTGAAATAGTTCAACGGCTGTCTTGTCCCATAATCGGAGGTTATACAGTTTAATTGAATGACAAGCTAAATATGGCTAATGGCTGCCTCATCATCATTTTTTGTGTATCTATGAAAAGTCTTTTAAACACATTGTGAAATAGTGTTGGTCACCTGAAAATACACACTGACCCTTTCTTCCCAAATGTTCAGATTCCTCCTATTATGCATTATTAATCTATGTCTAATTACTTCTTAATATTTAATTCTGATAGTGATATTATAATATTTAAGTATTGAGTGATGCTGTAACTCAAAATACTGAACACAACCTTGCCCTCATCACAGGACTATTCAGGTGATAATTTTATAACATGTTAAGATATAAATATAGTGTGTAATATACATTCTGAGTACATGTCAGAGAAGCACGACTTGATGCTAAGTAACACCTTCCCTTTTCAGAATATGCGCCCTCTGATCCAAGTTAGGTTTTCATAGCTCTCCTTGTTAGCTGATGCCAGAAATCCTCCTGCCACTCTCACTATCAGTCACTTTTGTTCTGCCTCTGCCAGCTGTCTCTGCTTTTTCCTGTTCCATCTGTCATTTTCTAATGCCACCACCATTATAAACAACTTCATCCTTTTTCCTCTCCTCCGCACTCACCACTTCACTCCACTTCCTGGACACGTCCTTCCTCCACTCCCAGATTTTCTCTTTCTGTGTCACCTTCCTTTCCTCCCACCTCACACTTCTGCCTACACCCTATTATCTCAAGTCTTTTTCCTCACCGGTACCGTTATATTCTCTTCTAGCCGGAGACCTGCAGGCCTCCTGTGGTACCCTGGATGAAGGAGGCCTCGAGGACAATATAGACTGGGAGGAGGAAAGAGAGATGGAGAGGCTGGCCTGTGAAGGAGATGATTTTGTACCTCCCAAAATCATGGTAAGACATCAGTATTCATCAATTTCTATTAACTAATTTCCTGATGCATGTTTTGTGCGTACTCTCTGAATTATTGGGGTGTTGGACGAGGAGTCTGCTAAACATTTGTAGTCTCCAAACCCAAGCCGAGATAACCCTGAATTCAGACTTTAGAAAAGGTTTTCATAGGCTGAATACTCTCTGTGATGAGTGAACTGAACCTGTGAAATCGGTGAAGTGTCCCTTTAAAAAATATGGGCTCTGGAGTTGTTGGAGCTAAAACTAGATTTTTTTTCTAATCCCTATTAAACGAGGCACAATAAAAATGGTTGTTTTAGGAAATGGTTACTTTAGCATTACATACTGACGGCAGATCTAGGTTAAAATGAGTTTAATCTCAGGAGGGTAAATTAATATGCAGTATCTTAAATGCAACTAAGTTATTCTCTACCACACCACTGTGAATATTATATAGAGCTGCACATTCCCTGCAGGCATGGCAGTGTGATAGAGTTTGCTTCCCCCCCCCCCCTTCCTCTCATTTCTCTGAAACTCTGCCATTCTCTTCCTTTCCCACCTACTTTGCTCCATTTTCTTCTTTCCTTTCCTCACATCCTACTCCATCTCTCCTCTCCCCTCTTCTGTTTCCTCCTTCACCTTTAGCTGATCTCCTCTAAGGTCCCCAAGGCGGAGTACGTTCCCACTATAATCCGCAGGGATGACCCCTCCATCATCCCCATCCTCTATGTGAGTCGAACACTTGACATGTGTGCAGACAGGTGCATTACAATACATGGACAAACCAAGCATAGAGGATTGCACTGTAAATTAAAGCGTTTCACAATGCTAAATGATTATGTTTTATGGGAATGTCTTTTTCCTTAGGACCATGAACATGCAACTTTTGATGATATTTTGGGTGAGTAAATATTCCTGTTTAAGTATCTGCCTTTTTCACCCGTTTTATAAGACTTCAACTACTCTTAGTCTTTAACAATTCAGTTTCAATAAGTGTTCTTTATACAAAAAAAGTATAGTGAATAAGATACCCTGGTCTAGATAAAAGAGTCATCTAAAAAATATGATTATGACTGCAAAAACAGAAGATAAAAATATGAAATATGAATGTGACAATTTCAGGCAAGAAGTAAATGTAACACTAGTATCCAACAAATGAAAGTTGTCTCATGAAGAACAAGTAAGGCTAGATGCATAATTACTACTAAAAATAGAGCCACAGATATTTTAATATACAGATATATAGACAGAGTTATGACATCCATCTATAAAAAGAGATTCAAAAGATGACATCAGTTCCTTCCTCTGGAAGGAAAATCAGTCACCTTTAGTCTTGAGCCTGGTGAGTGAACTCTGACACACTGTGGGAGTTAAAAGGTCAGAAAAATAGCCACAGGCTAAAAAAAAATATCTCCGATCTGGCTTATTTTGTCTGTTCATTTGGAACCAGTTGAAATCGTGCAAAATTACGTAAATACTGACTTTAAAATTGGTTTCTGCATTCTAATCCTCTCTTGCTCATAACAGAAGCACTCACAGTAAATTGTCCCTAGAGTTTCCCCAGATTATAATGAACCTACCCTGCAGTGAATAAAGCTCACACCGAGTTACTGAAAGGATGTCAATGAATAATTTACACTTACAGATTCCAAGTTTCCATTGACCTGTTTTTTCGCTGTGACGTACACACTGTGTAATTCAAATTAAACGACCTCTTCCATTAGTGTCTCTGCTGTCTATTATTGCACCTGTACTTGAACTCGCCCTCCGGAGACTTCCTTTTGTGTTGTTTTGGGTTTACACGTCTCCCTCTCTCAGTACATCGTTACTTGCCTCTTGTCATATTCCTTTGCCTTTCAGTTCTCGGTCCCTGTTGTTCACATCAATCCAACCCTTTTTTCCCTCTCTCTCTCTCTCTCTCTCCCTCTCTCTCTCAGAGGAAATAGAGAAGAAGCTCACAGCTTACAGGAGAGGCAGCAAGTTCTGGAGGATGCTCATCTTTTGTCAGGTGAGGAACAAGGAGACTGTATTTTCTGTAAAACTGTAGGTTTTATTTGGGATATATGGGGTTGTGTGTTCATTCATACACTGCATATGGAATTCCCCGAGTAACCACCTAGACTGCAGTTCCTTCGTTTGGGATCTAAATTTGGCAAATTGGCAGTTGCAATACTAATGTGTTTTAATCTTGTGTGCGTTTCTTAGGGAGGCCCCGGGCACCTGTATTTATTGAAGAATAAAGTGGCAACCTTTGCCAAGGTGGAAAAGGAGGAGGACATGAGCCAGTAAGTTATCGCGGGACCACTGGGTCCCATCTCTGTTTGGTGTAAATAATCATTTAAGTCTCCTAGAGCCTCCCATTGTCAAAAATCCTGAGAAATCACATGTTCCATGTCTTATAAAGCATGACTGAGAACAATCAGAAACTTGGCCATGACCTAGGTATTATAATAGAGGTATTTTATCATTAAGATACCTTAGTTGCATTTTCATTGAGCCTTTGCACCAATAATTAGAATAAGTGCTCAGTCAAATAAATATTCTTCTTGTAAAAACCTCCACCAAAATAAACCGCCTCATTCCAAAATAAATCTTCATTTCATTTTGGGTGTTCTGATGCAAATTTGTCATGTAAATGCTCTTTACTCTATTTTCAGAATATTAATACTATTCCTGCAAATGCTCTCTGATTTGATTTAAATCAAAGATGTTCCACTGAGATGATTCAGTACTCTCTCTACATTTGTCATTTATGAGCACAATCTACTACTCTTCTGAGTGACACATCTCTCCCAGGGGGCCATCTTTGAATAGGTGATGTTTACTTGTTTCAGAGATATAAACACAAGGCTCACCTTCTGTTCCATAACTCTGCAAGAAGAATATTCTGTTAAAACAGTTGCTTCAGTGCCAAAGCGCAGCAGTTAACCAATAAAAGTGACAAGCACTTGACGCAGGCTCATCTTTCTTGGAGTTACATTTGTTGTTGTTTTTTCTGATTGCTTGCTGTGGTGAATGTAAAAAAGGCAGGATCTTTTTATTTTGCTCTTGTGTGTTTAATTTTATGGAAACTGTCAATCAGATTGATTACATTCAGAAGGAAAAGTGTGTAAGCGTAGCCTTTGTCTTTGTTCAGATTCTGGAGGAGGCTGAGTCGCTTCATGAGTAAAGTCAACCCAGAGCCCAACCTCATCCACATAATGGGATGCTATGTCCTGGGCAACCCCAACGGAGAGAAGGTATACAGACACTAATGCACACACGCAAACAACATTAGCTCCCAGTTTCCCTTATTTCACCGGATAGGACTGAAAACATAAAGGCTCACTTTTAAACATCACTAAATTCTCAAGCCATAGTACATGTTAAAAATTTATACATTTAATCAACACAGAAACGATCCCAACATTTGGTGTCACTCAAGCAGTCACAGGCTGGTGTAAGGTATTTTGGTTCAGTTCATAAAAAGGTTTATGTCACATATATGCAGTGTTTCACAGAAGATATATTATTTAGAGATTAATACACGTGCCAGCTATTAACTAGTCTTCAGTGTCAATCTTAAAACTTGATCATCGTTCTGCGTTATGGGGTTACTGCATAGCACTTATCTGCTGTAGCTACACCGTAGCTAATGGTTACCTCCTTGAAAATGTAACTACACAGCAGGTCTACGGAGACTGCAAGAACCGTGATTGGTCAGCTTGATTGATGACAACAACAAGAAAGTGGAAGAAAAGGCTCACACAAGTAGCAAAACCAGTTCCACTGCAAGCTTTGACCACCACCTTCTCACCGTGATCGCCACGCTTTTTAATCACAGTGCACGAGAGAACGTACTGTAAACTACTTTGGCCATCAATGATTGCACGATACAGCAATCCCATATTTAGCAGTGAGACGAGGGAAACTTTCGCTTTGTCGCTCTATTTCAACAAATTGAATGAAAGAATGTAACAATTACTGTGGAGTCATACAGGCTGATAATGTGCGACAGATCCAGAAAGGCGATATCTGATGCTGAACTATGGTCGGCCCATCATACACCGTGACACAGAGAATAATTCCAATTCATTCGTCTCTGTTGATTTACATGTTCAAGATTTATGTGCCACACAAACTGATTTAATAACATGCCAAAAGGTATATAGACTTGTTGCTTCCTGTCTCTTATCAGTACAATGAACACTTCCTCATGCTCACTCCTGCTCCTGTCCACTTTCGTCTCTGCCTCTCTTTGTCCTCTGTGCTCATTTCCCTGTTTGCTGCCTTCTGCTTTCATATTTCTGCTCACTGTGTCTGTTTTGATCTCTGTCTGATAATCACCATATTATCCTGCTGGCTGTCTCAGTCTCTCTCTCTCTCTCTTCCTATACCTGGTGACTGTTATCTGACTCTGTGTAAGGTTACTGGGTATAGCCGAGGAGCACATATGCTGAGTGATGCTGCCCCTCTCTCTACCTGACAGGAACAAATAATACAACACATAACCCATACAAAAAGAAAAACAAGCTAGCAGACACACACACACACACACACACCATAGCCAGCAGTGTTTGTCTGACCTAACTGTCTGTTCCAGTCATGTCTGCCAAAATGCTTTGTTATATAAAGTGGATCTCCCCAGGGTTGATGGACAGTCTGGCAGTCGGCAGAACAGACTGCATCAATGATATCTCCACCTCTACAGACAAACACAAACACATGCAGTTGTTTCAAAAGAGCTTGAATCCAAAAAACAACTATATTGGGGTGTTTCTCTTTTTATCAAGGGTTTGGCTTAGTTCCAAGATCCCAAAGTGATATTTTTACATGAGGGGCTTATCTGCTGCAGTCTAGGGCTGCAACTAACGATTATTTTCATTATCGATTATTGTGCAGATTATTTTCACTATTCATTGTTTAGTCCAAAAAAAAAAAAAATGTGAAAAATGCTCATCACAATTTCCCGGAGCCCAAAGTGACGACATCTTCAAATTGCTTCTTTTGTCCAACCAATAGTCCAAAACCAAAAGACTCTTCATTTTATGTCATAAATGACAAAGAAAAGCAGCAAATCCTCACATTTAAGAAGCTGGAACCAGCAAATGTTTGACATTTTTGCTTGAAAACGATTAATTGATTATCAAAATAGTTGGCAATTCATTTTCTTTCCATGGACTAATCATTGCAGCTCTACTGTAGTCTTTATTAAATGTCAGTCTAGAATTAATGACATTTTGCTTGTACCTCTCGTCTCCAGGTAGAATGTGTACACAAGAACACTTTTTAGAATGTAGACATTTTACCAGCTTTACCGCCTTGTTGTTGGTGCTTTTTATTCTTGGCAATTATTAACCTGTTCTCCAGGGGCATCTACACTACATGGCCAATTTAACGTATGTGGGAACATTACATGCAGCCTCCACTCTTCCGGAAAGCCTTTTCACAAGATTTTGGGACTTGGCTGCAAGTATTTACTGACATTCAGCCTCAGGAGCATTAGTGAGGTCGACCACTGATGTTGGACAATAAGACCTGGCTCGCAGTCCGCATTGCAGTTCATCCCAAAGGTGTTGGATGGAGCTGAGGTCAGGGCTCTCTATAGGCCAGGAAGTTCTTCCACACCAAACAGAGAAAACTATTTTTTTATGGACCTTGTGTTGAAACAGAAAAGGGCCTTCCCCAAACTGCTGCCACAAAGTTAGAAGCACACTATTGACATTTTAGAAAATGTCATTGTACTCTAGCGTAATGTAAGGCCTGAAGGTACTATAATTATCCAAATTGGGCGCCAGACATACAATTAAGTCTGCCAGTAATAACTCAGGGGTGCAGTTTAGGCCTAACTTCTCTGTGAAACCCCACGCTACAAAATAAAATCAGGATGTAAAGACAATTCTAAGGGATAATCTCATAAGCTAGATAAGATCTGCATTTGACCTGGTTATTATTTCATTCTCTTCAAAACACTTCTCAGCCAAAATTCAGGACAAAGGAAAACAATCTAATCTTTTAACAAGTTTGTATACCGTATACACTTAAGTTCATTCACAGCAGCAATAGCAATAAGCTGTAAACAACAGCCGTAGCAATAAGATTTTCCTTCATTGAAGCTATAAGGCCGTGTTCAGACAGTCCTGTGTGAAAAAACGTGGACCTAACCCAAACCATGAAAAACAACCCCAGAACACATACTTTTGGCCAAATAGCGTATTTTACCAATTGTTCATTCGTTTAATTTTTGTTTTATGTGGCTTTTTTAACAATCGTATAACATCCACCCAGAGATAAACATACATCATCGACAGAACACATCCCAGCCTGCCTCTGTTTGCCAGAGTTTAAATGGAGTAAGCTTGGATCCCTGATCAACCCATTTTTAAACAGTAAGTTTAAATATTGCCAAATGTTGCACTCCAGGCAGCATAAAGCAAACACTTGCAAACACAGTAGCCAAGACTTAAATTAATAACAGCCAGGAAGTTATTTCAAATACCAAAACAACATGTTGAGTTAAAGCTTCCTGACAGCAGATTTGAAAGCAAGCCATACATATTACCAAGTGTCTCAAGTCACATACTGTAACTTCATGCGCCGTTGTGCTCGGGGGAACTTCAATCCTGATATAATGTGATAAAGTGTATATTTAAGCTTATAAATATTGACGAGCCTGCAGCCATGGTAGAGTGGGTTGACTTGAACAGAGAGGTAAATTAAAACCACCCCCTCTCTGTTTTGAAAGTTGAAACATAAAAACATGATGGTTAATTCATGATTCATAAAAAACACTCAGCAAATATCAAAGGGGTCTAGCTTGTTAAGCACAACAAAAGCGGACTTTGTAATGTTAATGGCCCTCTCTAATATTGTCTTCCTCTGGGATTGTTTCATTGAAATGATTGTCATTTCATTTAACAACTGCAAATGTACTGCATTTCTCTCAGTTTTGAATTTTAGAGGAGCTCCATATACATGAAAGTGAATGCGATGGAAAAGATAAGTGACAAGGCCAACAAATCGGCTGATATAGGAGGTGGAATTGTTTCTGCTCTGTGACTAGAAAAACACAGTTAAAACTCCACCATGTGAAATGTGGACCAGGCTGCATTTCAGCAACAAAGACCACTGCACTCAAGAAATGTAATAGTTGTTGTTTTGGAACACAGTTTGGAGGATGCAGAAACAAAGGCTCAGGGTGGAGAAGAGCAGGTCAGAGAGGCAGTCCGACCCAGTTTTCATCCAGAGATATTCAAGCATGTTTTGGTTTTGTCAGCACAAAATCTGCACCAGTCTTGGCAACCATAGCCACTGAGAGCTTGTAAGAAGCCACCCAGGGCAGAGAGGAAACTGCCCAACTTGCAACACATGATTTGAGATTTGTTATCTGCCTACAGCTCTCTCCGCACTACAGACAAGTCACGCTGCCTGCAAACCATCCTCCCCTCCACGTCTGGCATCCAACCATCTTCTTTCTTTTTCAAACGGACTGCAAACACAAGGAAATGAAGGCTGCGCTTTCTTCACCACCTCCATTTTAACATCATAAAGTAAAAAACAAAAAAGGCGCATTTGGACTTTGATTTCTCCGACAGGGGGGTATCGAGAGCCCTCATGACTAAATTCAAGTAAGGAATCAATGAGCGTCAATTTTTAATGTGTCTTTCAATTGACAGAATAATGGTTTAGTCTAAAAAATTTTAAAAAATTTTAAAAAACAATGTTCCCAGAGCGATGTCTTCAAAGTAGAGCTGCAATGATAAGTCGATTAATCGATTAGTCTATCGAAAGAAAATGAATTGCCAACTATTTTGATAAATCGATTTATCGTTTTCAAGCAGCTTTGCCGGTTCCAGCTTCTTAAATGTGAGGATTTGCTACTTTTCTTTGTCATTTATGACATAAATTGAAGAGTCTTTTGGTTTTGGACAAAAGAAGCAATTTGAAGACGTCACTTTGGGCTCTGGGAAATTGTGATGAGCATTTTTCACAATTTATTTTGACATTTTACAGACAAAACGAATCGAGAAAATAATCGGCAGATTAAATCGATAATGAAAATAATCGTTAGTTGCAGCCCTAGTTCAAAGTGCTTGTTATGTCCAACCAACAGACCAAGACCCCAAAGTCTTGGACTGTTGGTTGGATATAACAATGTCATATAAATGTCATATTGTGGTAGCTGTGTTATGAGAAAAAGACATGTGCAAGACTACAAATACAAACTATCAGCTAGCATCTCAAATCCTTCTAATTTACAGATTCACAGTTCACCGTTTGATATTAATCTTCTTTCTTTTAATTTCCTGAACGTGGGACTCTTGGCTGGGGATATGACAGGCACTGGGGTCCTACTCTGAACCTTTTACAAGCTCAGAGACAGAGGGGTTATATGAAGACAAGCAGGAAAAAACACTTCTGCAACTTGTACTCTCATTTCCTGTCCTCCTCGTTACCTGCACAGGAAGAAATGTGTCTTTGGCAGTAATGAGCAGGATTCACTGCCGTTGTTTGTTTCTATGTTTGTGTGTGTGTTGTGTCTGAAAATGCAGGCTCCCCTGCTGCGAGTGTATCCTAGTGCAGTAGGATTAATTCGTGTCCGCTTTCTTATCTCGGCCCAACAGCTGTTCCAGAAACTGAAGAATCTGATGAGGCCTTATTCTGTCGAGTTTCAGTCGCCGCTGGAGCTGTCAGCGCAGGGTGGGTTTGAACAAACATGCAAACACACCCCAACATGCAGATCACAGACACACACACGTCATATCCAATATATATGAAATGACGCGGACAAACCCATATGTCTGTGTCTGTTCATGTACACTCACTTGCTCCCTCTCCTCTTTTGGGTGCTGCGTGATTCAGTGCTCCATATTTCAATGTGAATTTGTTTTTTTTAATGCAACTGATCCAAATCATGTAGACTTCACACTCACACTTCAAAACACCCACCACACAGGAGAAAGTTGTCATGCACTTTTAGACCCACCCTTCTCCTCCCTAGCTGCAGGCAGGAATAAGGACGTACAGTACTCTCTATTCAACACAACAGTCAGTGTTACAAAAGCCTGCTCTCAGTACCAGGAACAATGGGAAACTCGTCCGTTATACCCCGATCCAGACGTCCTCTTCTCTAGCCCTTCACTTTGAGTGAAAATTTTCCAGAGAGACATGTCTTCTCTTCGCTCCTGTACTCTTGGTGCACCAATAGGTACACCTCATGCTACCTGTCCATTAGAGGCCCCAACCTCAGCACCCCTGATCATTTACACATAATAACATAGGCAATATCAGCAAAATTAATTAGGTCAACAGTGGTAAAACCAAGAATTTTTCAAAAGAGACTAATTCAGAAATGTATAAACTTAAACTCCCAACATCAAATCAAACCACACTAAGCTTTTGTCCCACACAGATCAACCCTTCTAGAAATTATGTTTACATACTACTAATTTGCAAATATGCTTTGAGGCTAACATAATGCCGCCTGAAAAAAGTCAGTGACGAGGTGTTTGTCATTTAACCAAAACCATGATTTTTCCCTAACCTTAACCAAAGTGCTTTCGTTGCCAAGAGTCAAACAAACAGGACCTCCTTGCTCCATTTCCTTTTTTTTTATTTTTTATTTTTTAAAAACATGCACACACACACGCAGATATCTTGCTATATGCATCTAATGTTTAGTGGAAAACCTCATACTATAGTATACTACTGTTTTCATATTGTGTTGCAGTGTGTTTTTGTTTGCCGATATAGTAATGAAACAGAATATCCTGTCCATATTGTATCGTTGGATAAAAACCTGATTCTGCTTCTTCTGCTTTATGCGTGATTCAAACTTTTCCTGTTTCATTTACCAATCAAGGCAAAGAGATGATTGAGATGTACTTCGACTTCCGCCTCTACCGACTTTGGAAGACACGGCAGCACTCCAAACTCTTGGACTATGAGGACTTATTGTGACGAAGAAACCTGGATAATGGGGGCAGCAGAGCCCTCCAGTGCCACGAGGAACCTGTTGAAATTGATCCAATGACTGAACATTGCTCAACTGCAGTGCTCGACCCATCAATTCAATATAAACAGTCATACCTGCCTTCATCCAGGAGAGGAGGAAGAGGGATGGCAGGACAAGGAGGCTGAGGACAAACTCAGATATGCTGTGCCTCTGCTCCTCCTCATTATCCGAGTAAGGATCAAAGAGTAACAAAAAGGGCCGAAAAAAATACGCATAAAAGAAAAAAAAAAAAATGAGGAAAAAGCAGAGACAGCTGGACTGCCACGTCTTTAAGTCAACAACTCTCTTTGCCTCGAGTGTGAAAGCAAAAAGGAGAATAAAAAATTCAAATGTCTAAAAAAAGAAATATCATTTTAGTCACCCCTCTGTTGTAGGGACATACTTTTTGAAGCTGAAAAATCACTGGAACTCATTCTATCATGATGTGGTTCTGTGTTTTGACTGGACCTCTCAGATAACCTCAGACCCCGGAGACATAAGATGTGTCTCAATTCAGGGGCTGCATCCTTCTAAGGATTTGAAGACCTAATACATCACAGCAGCACGACAAGGCCGTCCCATTTCGAAGGCTCCTTCAAATGTGGCCGAGAAATGCGGCCTTCTTTTCCCGAGTTTGGGGGATCCAACGGCTGGATCCTTCGCGGCCCAACATATCCCAAGATTCATTGCACGCAAGAGAACATGGCGTCCCCAAACGTACCGTCAACAGTGGCCGAGCAGCATTACACTTTTAAATGCAAGTACTGGGTTTCAACTTAATCGAATAGCTAATGATACAAATGCTAAAAAAAAAAAACCTAAAACCTCAACTGCAGCTGCCAAGGTTGCTAGGCAACAGGAGCGGCGCTTCATGATGCAAAAAGGAAATCCTCCATAGACCAGACCGTCTCATTTAACAACACTTGGTTCAGCCTTTGCGGTCTACGAAGGACGCACCTTCGTAGATCCTTAGAAGGATGCAGCCCCTGAAGACACAGCTTTACATATACATAAATAACCCATATGTCAATGTGTGTGTGTGTGTGTGTATATATATATATCACATGAATATATTAGCATAGCTTTAGTCATGCAAATAATACTCCGTATGAGAATAATGATGCATCATTTATTTTTGATGTGCATTGTTGTGCAGTTTCATATGGAAATACTTTGGAATAACTCAGGTTTTAGCCATGAAGTAATTAATCTGTTTGTCTATTCTATCAAGATATTGTAATCCCCATCGCTTGGAATGAATGTATTATCTCTCTAGAAATGTATCTTCGGTTCAAGGAATTGAGCTTCACATTTTGTTAAAAAAAAGAAAGAAAAAAGTACAATGTGCTGATTTTGCGTGCGAGTGTGTGCGCGTGCAGGTGTGTTTTCCATGTTAAAAAAAAAAAGAAAACATGCAGATGTGTTGTGTGTATTTTCTCTGCTTCTCTGTTAGAGCAAAAATTATTGTTTATCACCTTCATCCCCAATTTTTTCTCCCTTTCTGTCGCATACTCACACAAACACAAAGACATTCTAGTTTGATTCATGATGTCAAGAGGGATGTAACAGCCATCCAAGTGCTCCTACCCCTGTGCTGTAGGAGTTGCCCTATTGATCCCTCCTGCTCTTTTGCAGAAGGTTCAGACCACTTAAGTCAGCCCCTGTCAACATGCCAGCTGCTCTCACTATCTGCCAAACACTCTTGGCTTCTCTTAATGGCAGCCAAACGAGCTTCTGCCACCTCTCACTTCACTGGACTGTGATCCAGTCTGAGGACCGGAGTTCTGACTTAAACAGATCTGCCAGGAGTTTAAGCTGTTAACAGCCATCTGCTGCCCCTTCCAGGTGTCAGCTAGTTAAGAGGCCAGAAATATGCACTGAGATTGTATCTGTGTCCGAAAGCATCGCACTGACCTGAGCTGTCGCAAATAGATTAAGGCTGGTTAAATATGGAGTGCAGCAGCGGAGCCTACTGCAGGACAGCAATCTGAAACAATGTGCAAGTGCTCATTCACACACACACACACACACACACACACACACACACGGGCTGGGACGAAAAGAAATCTATTAAGAAATCAATCAATCAGGGCAAAATTAAAAGGGGTACTCTGCAGATTTTACGAATGAAGGTCAGTTTACTCGTCATGAGGAGTACTACTCAGCCTGTGAAAACTGTATGATGTCGTCTGTGGGGGAAGATTTCTAAAGTCTGAGAAAATAACTTAGCTTCAGCTTTACACTTGTGTTACAAATACCCCTTTTCCACCTAATTTTTCGTTTGGAGCATTTCGACCAAAAAAAATAGGTTCAGAACCTGAAAAGTAGCAGGTTTTCCTTGACCTGAAGTGTGAACCGTGACGACATCAGTGGGCGTGTCATATTCTACAGGTTGGACAGAGAGGAGGGAGAAGGCAACAATGGTCTACGGTCTACTATGGTAATAGTCTTCTACATCTTTTTATTAATAGTGGTCCATGCTTGTTTTTTGAATAAAACAAATATCTGTAATAACAGAACAAAAGCTCACAGCTAATCAATGCGATCCGCCATCTTGCTACTACCGTTTACTTTTGTTGTGCATTGTGAAACGCCTCCATTGATGACACATCCTTGATTACAATGGTTCCACTCAAAACTGGTGGAAACGCAGACTGGTTCGCTAGATAGCGCCAAGGTTCCAAGCATCCTGAACGGAACCGGTTCGAGAAGAACCAGAGGTAATTTGGAGTTTGAAGGATGGGGGCGTTTACCAGGCAGGGGAGGTCTAATGGAAGACATCTGCTGCTTCGATTTGGGACATTTTTTAAATTTGTCTCTCACAAGCCCCCCCAACTTTATGGAAACGCAATACCAAATCACTTAGTAACCCTTTAACAATATTTATTTTGCATTCAACAGAGCAGTTAGCAAATTTGCCTTATGTAAACATATCTAAAATGTGACACACCAAAAGCACAAAAAATCTCAATACTGTAGCCTCAGTTAACTATTTGATTTTTCAGGTTGTCATGTTTCTGCAAAAGGCTCTGATGAAGGCAGATTTGCTTAAATGCGTCAACCTAAGAAATAAGCTGAGGCCAGAATTTAAAGCGTTTGTGCTTCTGGAGTGCTGCCATCCCTGTTTTTATGTGTCCCCACTTTTCAACTTTTCAAAATGCTGCCACATTTCAGGTGTAATTATTGCGAATGTGGCAGCAATCCGAGGAGACATCGCTAAGTCATGGCACGGCTCACTGTTCAGCCAATCACAGCGGTGTCCCACAATGACATCAGCCCCTGAATGTCAGCAAAACTTTGCTGTGGAGCAACACTGCTAAGTGTGATTTTGAGCCAGTCATTGAGTTCGCGTGGGTGATTGGCGAACAGAAAGTTTACAGAGTGAACAAGGAGAAAGAGTTGTTTAATAGATTTCAGTGGTCCCAGCCCTGCATAAAACACACACACACACACACACACACACACACACACACACAGAGGTAAAGCTATTCTACATATGTGTATGGTAAATACTTTTACATGTGTCATTATCTGTGTGGATGTGTTAATATTCGGAGCATTATGTGCAGACTTTTGTGTTCTCACTGGAGTGCTCTCCGTCTCTCTCCTAGCAGAATTCTGGATTTTATTTGCTTTTGCCCTCTCTCTGACATTGCAGTGCTGGCCTACAGTTTGTCTGGCACAGACAAGTGCTCTCTCAGCCTGAGTAACGCAGTACATGTTTTCACTACAGATTTAAAATTCAACACTTACCCAACCTGTCATATCATTGAGCCATTTTAATTCCCGCAGAAGCATTAAGCTGCCAAATTCTCAAAGATGTTGCCCTCAACAGCTGCTGGGTTTAATGAAATTTGTTTTTTCTGGGCTTTACCAACATGGACACTGGTTAATTTAAAGCAAATCAGCGATGTGATTCAGTTCATTCAGGAAGTTTTTTCCTTAGGCCATAGAAAAGATCCAGTCTATAAAGAAATTGCTGGTAATTAATCTTCTGTTTGAATTTATTGGGCTGAACTGACCTTGATGTGAAGAGCACTCTGACTCAGGAGTTTGAGCGAGCTTTCTTGTTTTCTTCTTCAGCAAAAAAAATAAAAATACCAAAAACATTTCACCGGAAATCTAATTAAAAGATGGCAATGTGTCTATTTGTCTCTCTCAGTCTGTGTTGTATTTCATTTCACATATTGGGTAAATGAAACAAAATCATTATTTCTCTATAACGCATTAACTTGGGAAAAAGAGCAGTGTACGTATGAACAGCAAGATCTCTGAAATCTGACCTTTTGTTTCATTAAAATGTGTGTAAAACAAACTCAAGCTTACAGACATGGGAGACAGATACTGCAGTTTCATAGGACTGCAGAGAAGAAAATGTTGCAGCTCATTTCTCATGTCGACGACTTTCACTCCCCCAATTATCCAACAGAACACAGACAAAACTCCACTACCACTCCTTCATCACATGACTGAACAAGGTTCTGCACTCCTCCCTCATTTCAAACATTACAGATGTAATGTTATTTTGGCTGTAACAACCTAATAAAACCAGCCAACTGCCCACATACAGGCATATTTCCACTGAGTAAGTGCCATGCACACACAAGGTTCTGCATTACAACCCCCATTTTAAGTTTTAGGGAGCTTCTTATTGAAAGACCCTGATTAAACTGCTCCAGTCCAATTTAAAATAGCATGAATATGGTTCATTACATGTTAACTTCCAGTAGATGCCATTGTCAGGGCTATACAAGAAAATCTGACTGGATGCATATGTGTCAGGGGCGTAAATATAGACAGTGCAGGCAGTGTGGATGCACAGGGGCCCTTGAGGTAGGGGGGCCCATAAAGAGAGTGGGCCCTCCAACAATGTGTTGGTAGAGAACGGGACCTATACACACAGGTTGGTGTGTGTGTGCGCGCTTCATAACTAGTAACTAGTGTGCACTAGGGCCCCTCATAACTACCTTACGCCACTGACGTGTGTGTTAAGAATTTCACTTGAATTGAACTCAGCCTGTGGCCAGTAACAGGTTAATACACAGATCAAATCAAAAGCAAAAGTTACCCTCTACAAAGTGGCTTTTTAATACTATAGAAACAAACAGTCATCATGTATTTAAAAAGGTGGTTCAACACACACATTTCTTTCGGTGTGGAATAAAACTCTTGGTTCAGCCTCAGTGCCTGAAATGAATTGGAAGCACAGCAGGCAGACAAAAACAGAGACATGTACACAAAAACAACAGGTACTTTTAATTATTTTGTCTTGGGTGCAACTTAGTATGCAAAAATGCAGATACGGTAGTCCTGATACACAAAAAGGAGTTTCAAACAGGGGGCTTATCTCCCTGTCCCAGAAATGCCTTGATCCCTAATCTCAATGCACTGTGCCTTGTGTGCACTGCTTTTCCACCTCCATCTCTCTATTTTGCTTCTCTCAAGCATCGAGTTCAATATGCAAAACAGTTTGAAAACATCACAGACAGTTTGTTAATATTCAGCTGCTATCCAGCAGCACAGTGAGTCTACAGTATTTCCTGATTGTTTAGAGGTCTTTAAGTCCACTTCTTTCCCTACTCCGACATCAATTTTTACAAACTTCCCTTCACCTCCTCTGGTATGTGGCAGACACAAACATGACTGACTGAGAAAAAAAGTTGAGCGAAAATGCATAAACATGTGTGTAAAGACTAAAGAGACAAGAGTAAAACATTATGCCAACACAGGCAGCTTAAGAAAGCGAGCATCCCACAGTAGTACTCCTCAAAGATGCTATTATCTCAAGCTGCTCTCCTGAGTCTTTCAAGGTCAAAAAGCATCTCTGCATCGCACCTCCTGAAGCTACAAACTGCAGAGTGCATGAAGAGGCCGTGTCTGGTTTAACATGGATGAATATGGCACTAGGACACATCTGGTACTAGGACGTATGTTACAAAGAGTCATAAAATTGGTATTTGTATCTGTACTAGCGCGTCTGAATTAGATTGTTGTTCTTTGAAAATATCCAAAATTAAATAGTTACATTGTATTGTGTAACACTTAACTATGGAGTCCCAAAGTGTTCAATATTAAATAAATGATTGTGAAATAAATATTAACATGAATAAATTACTGTGTAAAATCTTGTATAAAAAAACAAATAAAGTGTGAAAAATTATTATTAAAACTCAATTTGTTACTATAAAATGTTATTTAATCACTTATTTTAATACGACTTTTCAAACATCTGTATTAAATAATGCAATTTTGCCAGTGACACTGAAAGAATTTATACCAGTAAAATAGAAATAAGAATAAGAACACGTAGAAGGAGGGAAAAAAGGGAGAGTATTCACATAGTACAGCTGATATTTTGCATCTAGGCTGTGCTGAGTTTGGAGAGTTACGAAAATAAACTTCTTCCCCAAAACCCCAAAGCCACGAGATACAGTCTGACACCATCTATTATGTGGCCTACCAAAGCATTTTCTTCACACTGCAGGGACTATACTAGAAACATACATTTTAACACATCAATCTTCCTGACATGCAGCAGCTAATTATTAACTTAAACTTATTAAAATCGCAAAAAAGCAGACAATCTCTTATTATGAAATTATATGTAGTGTGATCAGCAGCAGATGGCCATCAGTACATGGATAGAAGCTTACGGTTGGCAATGAGTGAAGCTCAACAGCAAAAACAAACAACCAGAAAACCAAAAACACAGGAGATCAGCAGTTTAGATATTATGGTGAGCTGACAAAAAAAACAAAAAAACATTGCTTTTGAATGGCATATTTCTCTAATGATCAGCTGAATACAGGAGTGTAAAGAAATAGTGAATTGACCACCTGTAGCCATGTTGAGTTTCCCATTAAGCCAGTGTTACAGAGAAACAATAATGTAAAATGGGATGTGTATATGATCCTCGCAATCATAGGCAACAACCAAGGTTGCCATGAAACCAATTCTGCACATAACAATAATGAAAATCAAACATACATATTAATATTTCTTCATAATGGAAATCAGCAACATGAAAGCCTCATTTGCCAAACAACAACCACAACAACAACAACAAAAAAAGCTCAGCCACTGCAAATCTCAGAGCTAAATGACAGCAGCATGAAAGCAGAGATGATCAACCAGCACAGCAGACACAAGAAAACGTTAAATAAGCAGATCTGGTAGAGCAGTATGAGCCAGCATTGACGTATCAAAACACACAGAGCCAATACATATCAGATGTTAGCAACAGCAGCAAGTTACTTAGTTTGCTGAAGTTAGTGCTGGTCTCAAGGTGTCCACAGCAGGACTGGAAACTCCACTTGAGGCTTGAAGTGGCATTGGAGGCCTGCAGTTGATCCAGAATGAGGCAGCAGCAGCAGCAGCGGGGCATATAGCTCACATTAGTCCTCCCTCAAAGACGTCCTAAAGGCTAGCTTGTTTATCGTATGTTACATAATGTTAATGTCGAAGTTAGCAGTGTTAGCTCCAGTGTTTTTCCAGCAGTTTTAACGTTAGCTAACGGGGAGTACAGCAACAGCAGACAAGCGGAAGTGGCGGTTTAATTAAGTCCACATAATTATCAAAGGTGTGTTTGATTATATGGTACAGCAAGGGAAGTAAAGTGGGAATCGCCAGCAGTGATGGAAGTAGTATTCAGATCATTTATAAACAGCAATAGCAAACTATAAATAAAATAGCCTACTCCATTATAAGTAATAGTCCTGCATTCAAATTTTTACTTAATTAAATGTTCAAGTACCTCATGTGTTATTAATAATCTTTTCAGAATACCAAAGGCAACAAGCTTAATATGCACCAGAAAGCCCCACATGGTTTGAATTCAAATATGGATTATTTAACATTTAAGGGCACTGTACACAAATCAAGCACTGGGGCCTTTTTCACTCATGCTGCAGTTCATAATAATCAAGATTGCGTACCATATCACATCTTCATATTCCAATGGATTGGATTTGGATTAGTACTTCAAATATGGCTAATTAGGCAAACTGGCTAAAGAATCTGCTAACAATATGTTCAGTAAGGATATTGAGAGTCTATTTCTTCTGTGTGTAATTTTGCGACCAAGCTTTGTGGGAAAATTCTGCCACTTCTGTTTAAAAACGTGTAATCATTTTTGTCCAGTATCCATTTTCCATGTTTTAATACTGTCAGTAAGATGACATTTGACATGCACATTAATCTAAATTAGGCACATTATGTTTTTGGCACACAAACCATAAAATACTGTATGTCAGGTCTGTCATCATTACTCAAACAACCACTTGATTCAATATCTCCCAGAACCTTTGACATTTCCCTATATGATTGTCCTAGACTTTATATTATAATTTTTAAATTAATAGTTTTGTGAAATGACTTTATACTTAAAAAAAGCAGTACATGTTTTGATCTCCAAAATTGTGCTTTCCTATAGAAATACATTAAGTAAGTACTTTATTATTCAAATGTGAGCTGAACAAAATCTGACTAAGAGATGGTGCTTCACATTGTTCATTTCTATTCAGTAGCTGAGATTCTTTCTTCAGAAATGTATCTTTAATTTTCATGACTGATGTCAAGTACCTCATTTGATTTCTTTCTCACTTTAAAGATTTTTTTGGAGCATATTTCACACAGTCCCTTAATCTTTCCAAGTGCAGCATTGGCAGCAAGTTAAATTATTTTCGCTCTGCTACTAATTGAAAGGTTCTTTTACTCTTTCTTCTTCTTTTTTAACGTCTTACACTTTTGATGTTGTGATCTTTCTCTTTTGGAAGCCAGAGTTTGCAGCCAGCTTTAATTGAGCAGGCTACAGATACAGTGCACTGAAGAAGGGAAAAGAGGGGGTAATGGACCACTGAACTAAAACATCTCACCTGCAGAAGTAGGTCTAAGCGTGCAGTTTTACAGAACGCTGAGCAAGCCCTTAGTTGCATTGTTTGAGTGCATTTTTCTTCTTTTCTTACAGCCTTCAGCAGGTAAACAATTAACTGAGCACAAACTCTGAAGGCTCAGATTCTGTCACAATCAGCACATCTCATTTGCTGATGTGGGGTTTTAGGTTCCCTCATGTACCCCAGCGGGGGGGCAAAACACCACAGTTCAAGACCTGAAAAAGCCTCTGAACTGCATTTACACCGTATCTTATATGACGAACATTACATTGTTCTGCGGTGAGCCTAATTTGTGATCAGCCTGAGACCTGCCCATTGAATTTTTTTTTAATACTGATGTTCATGGCTGTATGTAGAACGACTGATGCTTTTTTAAGCTCAATCTTCGTTGTATAGTTCTTCACACAATTTCTAACTCACTGATTTACTGTATACATCAAACAGCAGTTTCTTTTGGAATTGTATTTCCATTTGGATGTCATGCACACAAATATTTTTGTCCTGTATATTTCTGGTATAACATTTCATTTCACTAAAACCAGAAACTGACACATAAAGAAATCTGTCAAAATAATTGAGAGCCTGAAAGTCATCAGTCATATTGGAGTATTTTCACATGGACCGATAAACTGCAATGCCCTGAAATTTGCACAAGGGGTCAGTCTCGCACTTTGTTTTTTTCCCCCAAGATGTGTGAAACCTTCTTTGAAGTGCCAAGGCTGAAGGTCAAATTCTTGCATGCTGACATATTTTCCACACCAAAAGACAGACAAGTGCAGTGTGAAAATCAGGCAACACAGAGGTCATGGGGGACACATAAAACCTGTTTATGAACTTTAATGCAAATGTCATCACTGACTATACATAAACTAATAAAAATTGCATGAAAAACTATTCTACAGGAGATTTAGGCATCACCTAGTTGATAGGAGTTGGTAAACCAAACCTTTTCATTAGAGGGGTATAAGAATAATGGATTTATCAACTATTTCTACCATTTAACAGATTATGGATCTTTTAAGGACACAAAATTCTTTACTTAGATACCCCTTATCATATTGAAATATTTTCTAAATGGACATTAGTTACACTGAGATGTAATGTAAATATGTTCCATTATTACTGTGAAAGAAAATGTAACTGCCTTTGACAATTTCAAGCGCCCAAACTAATGTAGCATTTCTGAGGAAGTGACATTTTAACATCATTTCAATAGCACTTCTCTTTTATTAGAAATTGAAGAGAGAGAGAACTCTTCACTCGCGGTGATAATGTCAAACTCTTGCACACAATTTTGACATTATTCAGTTAAGAGTTTGCTTGAAGTCAGCACCTAGTGGCAATAAGAGGAACTACAGTTTAAGTCACTAAGGTATTAACTTTCTCTTGTGTAAACACAAATTTAAAAACAAGTAACCTCAAAAAATTTATTGAGTACTTAAAATACTGTCTGTCTAATTAATAAGTCATAAACATAATTGTTTCAAACTAACTAGAAAATCTAGTAAAAATGCCCCATTTAATATTCACAGTTTGAATGTAGAAGATGTTAAGTGCATTAAATTTAAAGCAGTTGGAAGAATATGGCAGATGTAGAAAAGCTGTTGATATATATAAGAAAAGAACAAAATGTGATATTCAGGCTCTCAAGAGCTTCAGAAATGTTATGGTACACAGCGCACACTAGTGGTCTATTTCTGGAACTGTTAACACAAAGCTTAACATTGAGACCAGAAACATTACAGAAAGGCAATAATATTTTATTAAAATGATGAACAAGATACAGTGTATAGAATAATTAATTTAAAGGTCCCATTCTGTTGTCAAGGACCTCTCATGCTATGACAATACAGTGGTATGTGTTCAGTATGTTGGCATGCATTTAAGGGAAAAGAGCCCCCAAAGCTCTTAATGAAATAAATTTACACTACAGAATGCAAAATTGTGTGAACAGTAAAGGTTAATCACTTAGCCTGGCACCTTCTGACAAGAATGGCCAAAGACTGTATTGAAACAAACTACAGGTTTAAATATTGTATGTATAAAATATTTATCTTACAGCTCTTCTGTGGCTTTTCTGTATTCAGCCCAAACCATCCTTCGGTTCATTGTGGTTGAAGTAACTATAGTAAACTAAGTAATATAGTAAGTCTCGTTTTGCTCAAGGTAAAAACTTGATCTTAGGTAACAAGAGTCTATAGCAACTTACAGTATATCAGAATGTGAAAACTCTCATAAATGTGTGGAGAGCATGTTTAAATGAGGTGACATTTCACAGTATAACACAAATTGAGGCATTTCTGCAATTCATTTTCTGACTAAATTATGGCATTAAAAGATCATTGGCTATCATCATTGAGCCCCAAAGGTACAGTACAATAATTTTATGGAAATCTAAAGCCAGAGTGCTTGTCTCTATTATTTTGCAGCACTCCACAGTGGAGAGCACAAATTAATTACATCTTTATGGAAAAAAAACATTGGGTAAGCAAAAATAAATCAGAATCAGTCAACCACATACAGCCCTCCTCATCCGGCCACTGAGCATGCACACTGTACGTGACAATCTGCCAGGGTGTACCATTGCACCATACAGAGAAAGACACATCATATGCATAGTACAGTTTCAGTGTGACATGCATGTAGTAAGTAAAAAAAACCAACAACAAACAAATCCAAAGTCCCTTTTTCATACATTCAACACTTAAGTGCTGAAGTAATTAGTGTGTGGAAGCATTAAATGTTATAATTAATACTGTCAATGTTCTATGTTAGACACGTCGCGTGACTTTACCTACTTACACTAACATGTTTGAGAAAACAAATGAAAGGTAAACAAAACAAACAAAACGAACCACATCAATAAATAAAAAAGTACTTTATAATTAATTAGAAATATTTGTAGAGTGGCCTACCCCTCCAAGCAAAGATGACAACGGTTTTTTAGTTCAACACCTCTACAGATTTGTCATGCATAGATTTGTACAAAAAGTCTGCAGCTGCACTATGCTTCGGTAACCAGCTCTAATAGCTCAATAAAGAACAAATAGTTTAAAGGTTTGTTTTCTTTAAGATACCGTACTGTACTTCACAAAATTGGACATAATTGAAATTTTTGGTGTCCTGTAAATGTGCGTTTTTAAAATAACATGAGTAATTCCTACAGTACAAAACAAATAAAACAAGTAAGAACATTCACAATTTTAACTTGAGGTTCAATATCATTATTTTCTGTTTTCACTCTACATACAAACATCCACTTTGAGAAGTGAAATACATGATGACACAGTCGCAACATGTGAACCTCTGCTCCTCAGCATCACAACACACAACCTTGTTCGAGAACTGATTTGCAGTTGAAACAATAACAAAAAAAAGACAATGGCTACAGATTAATTCAAACACATTCTGTTTTTCTCATATGCATTTTGGTTGAGCCGTACCTTCATTACTCAACATTTGTTTCAGCTCTATGAAATTAAAAAATATACAGCAAACATCTAAAAATCATATCATTGTTCACTTAAAAAAAGATCCACTAAAAGTACTAACTTTGTGAAAGAAAGAAAATCCCATTTTTTCCCTATGCTGTTTTGTATGCTGTAATGATGAATTTGATTGTTCACAAAGCACTATATCAACTGTTTTTAAAGCTTACTATTGACTGCAGTAAATGAGAGCCTTAATAAAGAGCCAGTGATGACAAAAAAGTGACCAAAAAAAAGTGTATCTATGAGCGTGCAAAAATAATTATAAATAGCTTATATAATATTTGCATTGGGAAAGTAAATGCATGCATTCAATGAAGTAAACATTTTTTCACTCCCCTTTTTTTATTTCGGGAAAACTGTACAGATTCTTCACTCTAAAATACATTATAAAACTGGGCACTGCTACTCTGAAGCAGAGTGAACCAGACAATCATTGTCAAGAAACCTGCTCTACTAAAGAGAATGTCGAGGTGACAGTGAAGACAACCACTCCTCCAAATAAACCATCACCATCGCCTGTTCCCATGCCCTGTGTACCTGAAAGAATTGTCAAGTAAAGACAAGGAGAAACACAAGTGGCTAAACTACAATAAAACATGAAATTGTACAGTTGAAGCCTGAGACAAAGCATGCTAGGACTAAAAATGCATGCAGGATGAGAGGAGGAGAATGGGTTGGGCAGTAAGGGCTGAAGACAGGTTCAACGTTCAGGAGGATCCTCTCCTGGAAGGTTCCTATGTGAGAGTCTCAAGTCCCACAACCCCAGACCGAGCCTTTTACGAGGGGAGAATGGAATAAAAGCTTTAAAAATGTTGTCAAAGTGCCTTAGATCCTTCATTTCTCCCTTTTTTATGCATCCACCACACTTGCCCACCTCCCAGGAAATGTTAATCGGTGTAGGCTGCCAGTATAAAACTGTGAGTAAAGGGGTGTCGTGCTGTGTGGTTGCAGGCAGGCAGACACCAGCGTGCATAATAAACCCTCTGCATCAGGAAAGAGCCTCATCCTCTCCCACGTAGGGCAGGTCCATACTCCTCATGCCATCACCACTCTCCTGTTTCCTAAGTAACACACAGCGTTAGTTATAGCACTGCTATGGTCCTGCTGTCAATCCTGTATCGCTGAACAGAGAAAGGGAATGAGCTACTGTTAAGCTATGTTTAGGAACTGAAACCAACCATTTTATTGTTACATAATGCCAGGCAGCAAGCGCAAAGGAAATCTCAGGAAGCTCTCGGGCAAGTTTACATATCATACACAAGGGGAAACTCAAGAAAATAAAGAAAAAATGGGGAAAAGTTATATTAAAGAAGTGAATCATTTTTGTCAAGGAGAGACACAAAGACATGTCAATTTACAGGCATGTCCTTTGGATAAGTGTGGAGAGTGCATCATGCAAAGGAATGCAACTTATCAAGCTAAATGGATGCTCTGGGCTCATGATGAACTGAGTGGGGACAAAAAATGCTACTTCAGAGAGGCATTGACTCGACTGTATTTTGGTGGCGATATTGTATTTGGCTGCATTACACATGAACACTTTAAAATACAATGCCAATCAACGCAACACCACAAACTACAGCCTCAAATATTGCTGCAAAGTTGTATCAACACCTCTGTGAAAGTGGATTGCAATAGATTGTGACAGGTCTTCATGATATTTTGTCCATCCCCATAATATTGTGCGTTATCCTACATATCAGGTGTTCAGTATTAAGTATTTAACACAGCTCTGGTCGCTTGTCATGGCCTTGTTCATACAAAGTAGCCTATGTGAGTCAAATTTAGCTTTAACTATTTAAATCACTTCAATTGCTCTTATTTCTTATATAGTCAAATGGGACTTTCTGCACGACATGCTTCACCAAAAGCACTCTAAGACAAGGGACTATAGACTCTAGAGCACAGCACAACATTCCTGAAGATGGCTTGTCCAAACACGCCTAAACTAGCACAGGCTAGTTTACAAACTTGACGCACAAGAGTATTTGACCATTAAAGCCATACTGAGAAATACAGCATGCCAGGGGTCTTAAAGTATACTCTCTACCACTTAAACAGTACTAAAGCAGGCAGGAGTCGTCCTAAAGTTATTTACCTTCTTTGGTTACAATGAATGTAGCAGTATCTCACATTGCCTGCTCTGCCTTTCCTGCAGGGCAGGAGAGGAGGGAGAGAAATAATAACAGTCTTCTTGACAAACATTAACTGGCTACATTGACGTCAACAGAGTATAAGAGGACCCAACAGATCTAAGTAAGAATACGGTAGTGACAGCATACTGTTACGAGTGCTTTGACTCCTAATATTACTGCAAAACCTTTGCTGGAGACAGAGTTTAGAGTCTGTGGTGTGTCTGTACACAATCCTTACATGAGCATTTGCCCTGGAGCACACAAACTGCTGCGGTCTTCTTTGCGGCCCCAATCAAAGGGGTTCCCAAAGGAACGCTTCCTCAGCATAGTTCTCACCATGATCTGAAAAAGAATAGTGAACAATAATACACAAATCCAAAAATGATGCTCGGAAATGTAAAGAAGAAAAGCCTCACTTTCATTATAAACAACTTTCACTCTCAACAATGTTCTGTCGTAAGACAATGCTGGAGTTATGGTGAATTTTGAGGTCTGATGGATTTTACATTTCTACATTGTTCAGTGGGCAGGTGAGTTCATAATTAATGTGTCTGTCCTTTCAACTTAAGTACTTAAGTGCTAGTTAGAGAAGTTCACACAAACAACAAAGTGCTGACAGTCTTCAAATTCATCCCAAACTTTCATATCTTTCGCAACATTTTGGCATTAATTAATGTAACTTGTGAAAATAAATTTAAAAAAGACTAAATGAGTCATGCATCTGCTGTAGCTCAAAGTGCAGAGAGGGCAATCGAGTAGGTGGTAGTGGTGTAGTGACTGTGTTGTGGGGCGATGTGAGTGAAATATAGTCTTAAAACATTAAACACAAGAACTTGAAAAATATGCTTTATACTAATATAAACGTACAGAGAATTAGCTAATCATTTGCTCCTGACAAAGCACTCATTCTCAGTTATGTCTCAACAGGTAACATGTGACAGTTTTCATGCCTCTCGTAGGGGCGCTGAATTGAAAATGAACTGTACCCATCAGTGATATTTGACTTTATGACACCAGAGGCAAAAACAAATTAGATTTGGGCATGACTGTGGTGTTCAGTAATGTGAACAAGTTCATAAACGCACCACTGTAGCCAGGCTGGGGATGTGTTTAACAGAATTCTCCACCTCCTCCTCGGTCACCTCAATCAGCATGCAACAGTTATCATCCTCCGGAGGAAGAGGCTCTGCACCGTGCCTCGTCACCCACGGGTGCAACTGGACACAAACATGAGGAGAACAAAGGAGTTTATTTATGTATTTCCTTCAAACTAATTTTATAGAACTGATGCAAATTTCCAACGTAGATCAAGTTAAGCTTACAGGTTACAATTTTTTAACGAAACAAAGACATTATTGACGGACTTTCATAAATGTCATATTTAGAATTAAATGAAAACATGAAGAACATTGCAAAACAAACTGGCCATAAGTCTGTACTGCCAAAGATCTGACAAACAGAAGCATTTCAACATTAGGAGACATAAAGGTTTATGTTGCACCACAGCTCATCATCAGGACAGCTTCCTGTGCAGATCAAAGAAGAAGTTCCTGTAAGATGCACTGGTCTCTCTCCATTCACACAGACGCTTCTCCTCTTTCTGCTTCAGGTGGTTTACTGCACTCTGTGTAATATCTAATGTGCTTAAATGCAAAACAAAGGAAACCGGCAGCTTAACTGAAAGACAGCGTTTACCTTAATCTGTGGAATTGATATTCTGGTCTCTGGATTCTTGTCCAGCATTTTCAGCAACAGATCTTTGAGATCATCTGAGATGTCAGCACTGTTGAGACAGAAAGTGGCCACTGAAATGTGTATTTCTTTAACAAATAGCCAAGTAATGATATAAACAACAACCACTGGGCAGTGATAGGCTTTTGACATGCTTTGGATGATTAGAGGAGCAGAACTGACTGTTCCGGTAATTCCACAGGTTGTGTCTTGATTTTCTGATGAAGACTGAGGATGCGCTCGTCCATAAATGGACACTGTGAATGAAAGAACGGTCTTGCTTTCAATGTGAGACCAGCAGGTTGTCATTAAGGAGAATCAACCACAAACTAACAAGTACTAACAGTATTTACTGTATCTATTTTTACCAAAGCATTCACTCACCACTCCAAAGACGAAGCAATAAAGTGTCACTCCCATGGCCCAAACATCCAAAGCCTACATGATAATAAAAAATAAAAAAACATGAGCAAGATTTTATTTTATTTATGATATTGTTGCTTCAGTGTACAGTACTTAAATTAATGTATTTGGCCCCAAGAAAAATATGAAAACTAGGACAATAGATTACATATGAATAGTAAGATAATTCTTTTTAAAACCAAAGAGCACAAGTTCTTGCATTTCTGAAAAACATCCACAGAGGGCACTAGTTAGTTAACTGGTCCTTCACCTTTCCAGAGAAGTTCTTTCTGGTCTCAGAGAGCGCTTCAGGGGCGAGGAAGGCAGGCGTTCCCACTGTGCTGGTCAGGAGGGCATCAGCCCCCTCGAACTGGTTACTGACTCCGAAGTCTGCTATCTTGATGTGTCCATCTTCTCCCACCAACAGGTTAGAGGGTTTGATGTCTCTGTGGATGATCCTCTGGTAATGTACTGTTGAAATAGAAAAAATGAATAGAAAATGATTGCAACAACAAGATCCCATTTGAGGAATTCTGCTTATACCAAGAGATGACAAATATTCTCTTACAGTGCAACCAAGTCTGGATTGAGAGGTGGGGACTTAAAATAACATTTCCACCTTCTGAGTATTTGAATTTTTAATTCTGAACAAATCAGTTGTTGGCATGACGGGATATAAATGGCTTGGACCCATGTGGAGGACTAACTGGCACTCTGGCAGGTTGGATAAACATTTCAAACCACAACAGAAAGGGTCCCAAATACAGTTCCTGCTTAAGATGTGAAAACAAGAAAAAACAAAGTGTCGTACTTATCTGTTTGAAATGTATTTTTTAACTAAACTACCTGCACTGTGACTATGAATATGACGATTTATAATGAGAAAAAAATTAAGGTTGTGACTGTTTCAGTGTCCCTGGTGCAGAGCCCTCCCTCTACTTCTGTCAGCACTAGTCTCCTAGATGACACACATGCATTAAGAGCCACTGAGATGATGTGAAATGAGCCTTGTGGGTGGCTAGAGTCAAGAACAGCACAGACGTAGGGTTTGAGTAAATGACATGGAACAATTGTAGGATGAGGGCAGATCTAGATACAAAAGAGTTTCATCTTGATATCTTGGTTATTTAATTATACTTTAGACATTCACAACTCTGTATATAACAGACCTTTATCTCTATAGGGGACAGTACAGTTACTTATGGGATATTATTGTGTATTAAGCTCATTTTGCAACAAAACTGTTTCATTTCGAGGAGGTTATTATGTGTATTGGTAAAAGTTTGTGTCTGTCTGATCATTTTTTCTCCAATAAGGTTAAGGTTGCATTGAAAAATAGAAGGCACAACACAATACATTTTCAGAATCTAGGTTGGACAACTTAAAAAGTATGGAGTTTCCTTTTTTTTAAAGTTTCAAGTCAAAATGAATCTGAACAGAATCTATATTAAACTTGCAGCTGAATCAATATTGAATCTGCTTCAAATCACAGTGTATCAAGATGTGTGACAAATTATCTGAGAGAGATAGATACACAACCCTAATCATCCCATTCTTAATGCTCTACCATGTAGTCATGAGTGGAAGAGTAACAGGAGGTTTGGAAGACTCACGATACTCGATGCCCCTGAGCAGATCTTGGAAGTAAAAGCGTGACTGGTCCTCGCTGAAAGGTTTATCTGTCGGCACCTCCATCACAGCCCTGTATACAGAAACATATAAACAGGTACACACACACACATACTCAATTAGCAATCATAACTAATGAGATTGAGCTAATTCCAGTGTCACAATCATTACCATAAAAGAGGCTTAGCTTACCCTTGCTTGACCAGCTCAAACACTGTGACAGAAAAACAGATGAGGTTAGTGATGAAAGCTTTTCAGTTACCAAGACACAAACTAAACATAAACTAAAAAAACATCTTTTAAGATGAGATTCAAATAACTTTCTTTTATGTTTGCTTTATGCATGACTGTGTGATGTGTGTGTGTGTGGTATGTGTGTGTGTGTGTGTGTGTGTGTGTGTGTGTGTGTGTGTGTGTGTGTTCTAAAGGCTGTCTGGCCACAACGTACCCATGTACAGATGGTCCTCGCTGGGGTCATCCAAAACCTGGCACCAAATCACAGAGAAGTGGAAATTAGTCACACACACATGCACACACACAATAGATCATCTTTTGTATGCAGCAAAAATAAATACACCGTCACTCTCTAATAATTGCACATAAATTATTTTCTGTGATGTTAACACGAACACATGAGCGCAAAGCTAAGACAATGATACACACACAGCCGTGTTATAATGCAGTTTTGTTGTATTTGAGGCTCCTTCGAGGGCTGGGAGGTTTCAGTCATTGCTACTCTCAAACTTTGTTTTGCTGCCCCCTTTGTACAGATGTGTTCGAATGAGCAAAATTCAACAATTTGAATTAATGGAGATTGTTGTTTTGATCCTTATTTTTCCTTCTTTCCGTGACGCTCTGCTGAGGCTTCTTTCCGAATTGTTCCATTAACGAGTTGGCAACATGCCATTGTTGCTCTTTAGACAGAAGAGGTACAATCAGAAGACTTCTCCCAAACTGTTTATATACTTTTTTACTGTATACTCTTTTAGCTTGAGTAAGCCTAATTGTTTTTGTCACTCAAATGTCATGTTCTGATTGTATTTTTTACCTTAAACTAATACTTGCACTTGTTCTCCCTTAAATGAAAGCCATTATGGATTGGATTTTAATTGGGGAATATATTACAGACATCATGGCACACAATTCTGTTGAAAACGTGTTTAGGAAAACCTGAGGTTAAAAATAAAATAATAAAAACAATAAAATAAAATAGCCAAAATGTAAGTTTTAACAGCACCCACCTCTACTAGTTTCACCACATTAGGATGGTCCAGCTTTTTCAGGATGGCAATCTCTTGATAGACCCGCTCCAGGGGTCCTTTGGGCTGAGGGGGACCCTCAGGGGCTGCTTTGGCTCCACGAGGGGGAGGTCTCCCTGAGAGAGGGACAATGTGGGTGGGCATGGATTACAGGTGATGGAAGGATAGGACAGATAGAAAAACAGGATAGGACATCAGTATTGGTATGCAGTGTTCATGTACCACTGGATCATCATAAGAGACTGTGTTCTCTGCTGTGTTAACCATCTGCCCCTGGCTCCAGACTTACGTGGGAAACCTGCCTGCCTCATCAGCCTCTTCTTGGACAACACCTTCATCGCCTACAGGAGAGAACAGGAGATGGATTTGGATAGGGGGGATGATAAGAGAAAGAGGGAAAGGGGGTGGGAGAGCCAAGTGGGCGAGAGATCCAGAGAAAAGATGAACAGAAAGGTAGACAAAAAAGAAGAGTAAGACCCAGCAGAATGAGGTGATACATATCTGACAGTGCACCCACTAACACTCCTACATGAATATCCCAGCGCCTATGAGTTTCTCACCTCACCTTGAACATCCTTTGTGTATATATGTCTACTAACGCTGACCAGCATCATCGGCACAAACAATTACAAAAGAAGACACTGGCTGTTCTTGCTGCCATCCTTGGTGCAAAATGATTGAAATTGAAAGTATGCAAGTAATGTACATTGCCTCATCATTTAATTTAATTTGTCTGTCTTAAGTTTGGCTGTCTCTGCACATGGGTATAACATCTCAAATTTATTTAAATACCATGTGAAAGTTAATGGTACCCAGAAAATACCAGGATAGCCCATACTCATGCCATGCAGATGTCTAGGCAACCAGTCAGAGATCTTCCTTGAACAATTACCTAGCTGACAACCATTGAGGCAGAGTTGAACTAAGAGCGCAATGTGTG
The DNA here is from genome assembly GCA_002120245.1 of Maccullochella peelii. Classification (NCBI taxonomy): domain Eukaryota; kingdom Metazoa; phylum Chordata; class Actinopteri; order Centrarchiformes; family Percichthyidae; genus Maccullochella; species Maccullochella peelii. The sequence goes on along the minus strand of LKNJ01001535.1, from coordinate 17,156 downwards.
ACAGCTACATTGTTCCCTGTTCGGGGGAACAGACTTTTTTAATAGCCTCAATACCCTCAGTTATTATGGCAATGATATAATCACTGAATGCGACATGTGGGCTTTGTCACTTGGGAGGAATATTAAAATAATCCCCATGTTATTGTCTGTCAGTATCATGCAGTTTAATGAGAATTGCAGCAATAATCATGAACAGCAAACAGAAAAGCTCGTGCTGGCATGTTATTACAGTGCTCAGAGAGGCACAATTAACTGGAGACATTTTCATATGTAGAGGTTTCACATAAAATCACACCAGTAAATGTGACAAGGGGGTTTGCTTATTGTGAGGCTTGTCTGTGTGTGTGTGTGTGTGTGTGTGTGTGTGTGACGAGTGATAAGGAATGAGAGAGAAGTGAGAGATACACGGAGGGTGTTAATAGTTGGGAAGAAATCACATCTGTATTTGTGTGTGCATGAAGAACTCACATAGTATGTGTTGTCATCCTCATTGTAAGCCAGCTTGACAACACCATAGGAGCCCTGGGCCGGGAATACGTAGAGAATAGAAAGCCAATAATAAGTGAGACTGAGCAGCTGTCAATTCTTCACGTTAAAAAAATGTCACACTCTGTGCAAAGAAAACTAAATAAATACAAATTGGAACAAATACACATACACACAGGAGGGAAGTGTGTGGGCTGACAGTGTACACTGAAAGAGTACCAGCTGCTTCAAAGTGAGAACAGAGAAATTCAAATCATCTCTCCCTCTCTCTTTCATTTTTGATTTCAGGCTAATTAAGGGAACTGGGTCTGGTTTATGTTATCAAGCGCCCCTGCCCACACACAGGAAATTCTGGATAAAAACTAGGCCCAATTAGTAGTCTGTGTGTGCACAAATCCATGCCCAAAAAACAAACAGAGAGAGAGGGAGGGGGGTGAGAGAGCAGATCAGTTCCTGCTGGGGGAGCAGATTGGAGAGGCAGCACAAGGCTCATCCTACAGTCCCAAAGATGATCTGATAACACGAGCCTCTCCAATAATGCTGAAAGGCTCTAATTGTCTCAGCTGAACACAAAAACACACACATTAACACGTCTACCTACATGCAGATTCTGTTTTACTAAACCCACAATCTAAAACATGCATACAAACACACACACCAACTCACACAGACACACTTGTATCCACAAAGCTTTGCACAACCCTTAGAGAGCACTATTTATACCAGCCTCTCATCCATCTTCCAGCTCTCCCATGGCCTGGTAGTTTACACAGAGTTTGGGAAATGAGGGCAACCGGGAGAGAGGATATCAGAGACTGTTACTGCGTGTCCTTGATGATGTGTGCTACTTGACAGACATGCAGTAGGCGGAAGGGAGAAGAAAATGGAGTGAAAAGAGTGAAAGGGAGCAATCAGTGACTTGTCTCTGATGGTACCTTTCCAATCTCATCTTTCAGCTTGTACTGGTTGAGTTGAACACAGTCCTTGAAGAGAGGGTGGTAAGAGAAAAGAGAGGAGGAGAAAATGGGTTTCTTTTCAAATGAAATCACATCAGATATTTTAGCAGTTAGATACCCTAGATACATGTTTGAGCATTCTTACAAAACCTGCTTTTCCTAAGAATGCCATGCAAAATCCTGTCCATTAAATTTCCCTTCAATTCATTTTTCTTTTTTACATTTCCATTTTCAATGGTGTCTTCCAACTCGAGATGCATTTTTTGTGCTTGTCAGCATGTCAGTATGACTCTGCAATCACCGTCCCAGTTTGTTTCTAAGATTCATTCGAAGTAAAACCTCTACAAATCCAGACAACCTAAACCTGTCTGTTAGCGTGCCTGAGATTTGAGAGGTAGGATGTGTTGCCCAGCTATAACACTTTTGTAGTATATTTTGTAGTCTTTAAAGTGAACTAGGCAGTCTAGTACAGGTGTATTCTACCCTCATTTGTATGGTGGAAAGCAGTGTGGATTTAAAACAATGAGTGATAGGACACTGTTGAGAACAAACTGAACCCATCCTACAGAGAATGATTTATACTAACAACTAGGGATGCACTGACTAACCAGCTCTTCATTGAAAAATACATTACTAAATGTAATTTATTTGATTGTCGGTCTCTAAATTAGATTATTAAAAGAGTGTAAGATGAATAAAGAATTCAGAGGAATTACAATGACCGACAGCATTACTTGACATTTAACTTACAGTAATGTCAATCACCTGACAAGGAAGTCTCCACCATAAGATGATATTTCAAAATATTTCACCTAATTATCCTTCATATGTATTTTTTTCACATATACAATATGTGATTCTGTGACAGCAGAAATGTATATCAGGCTCTAAAAAGAACCTCTGCAGCCTGTTGCCCTACGAGAGATTCTACCTACAGTAGACATTTACAGGTTTCTGCATCTATATGTAACAGGGAACACAGCTATTATCTACATCTACTGAGACTGTAAAACCTTACCTTTGCATCCACAAAGCTCAGTCTTTACCAGTGTGCTGGTGCTTTTAAGACAAATGCACATGTAGTTCTGCTCACTTTCAAACGTAAAGTATGAAACTGATATTTTGATAACTAACAGATGTTCAAGAGGAGCACCTCTGTACGAGCCTGGCTCTGTGTGAACATCAGTTAGTTTGTTCATCTGTGAGTAACGCTTTATGTAATGCAGTCCTTAAGGGAATACACCGGTCAGATGGTGCAGAGACCATAAATTATACAATCACAATTATTATTACACTGGCTGTAACCTCATATTGGCTAATTTGCTGAGATTTCTTGCTCATCTGACCAATCACAGATAAACAAAACTGACTTGGTTCTACAGATGGTAAATATTAAGGTAAACTACTGGTATCAATATGGTAAACAGTAATTACAGCATTATTTTGTGGTACCAGTATTGATTTTGTTCCAGATAGACTGGGACACATTTTAAGCAGCAATATCAACTTCACAGAACAGAAGGCTTTAAAAAATATTAAATCCTTAACACTAGAACCGTGTTAGCCTCAAGGCTTGACCATACCTGGAGGTCTGTGATGGAAACACTGTGGGACTCCACAGTGGGCCGGCGGGGCAAGCGTGGTGAGGAGTGGGGTGATGTGATTGGCGAGTAGGGTAATGACGGGTAAATATAGCGCCCGTTGAGTCCCGGAGAGCTGCAGGGTGATGCTGCCGTTTGGGAGCGCTCCTGCAGAGAGAGTTTCCTGTCTGACAGACTTAACCTTCCCCTTTGCTCTTGGCTTTCGGGTAGCAGAGCCTCTGTCCGGCCAACTGTGTGGGACAGCAGGTCGCAGGAAGGAGTCCGGAAAGGTGCCGTCACAGAGGAAGCTTGCTCAGGCGTCTCAGAACTGTCCATTTCTTCTACCTGAGATGTGATACATTTAAAATCCTATTTATTTTCCTCAGTACATGTTCACATATGTACGGCTGTCTATGTATGGGTTTTATATGATGGTCAATATGTAGTATTTGTCTGTTTGTAGCAACTTTATATGGGACAATGTGCCTATTTTCCTATTTTATAACAGATGGGCAAAAACTACCTTTGTGAAATTAATAAACTTAATTCATTGTTGAAACTGTCAAATGTTGATTCCACTCATGTTCATGATCTCTAAATACAGATTTATTTATGGATCAACAAAACACAAATGAATGCATGGGATATCATGTTAAAGTTAGAACACTTAGTGCCTACATGGTCTCATAATCATAACTTAAAAAGTGTTGATTTGATAAGTCTGAAATGAGGTCTGGAAAAAATAAATCTATGGCCATGTATCATCACGTGTCACGCAATTATTTCATTCAGTAGAAACCCAAATGTCCAATTAGGTTCCATCTCTGTTACATATAGTGTTACCTGGGTGTGGTTCATCTTACCTCCTCCTCCTCCCCAGCCTCTCCAGGTGGTCTGCTGGGTTCGTACTCCGTGACCACAATGAGGGACTCCATGGGGTCTGGAGAGGGCGTCTCAGAGTGGGTGTTCAAAGGTGGAGCGGGACAGCTGCACAGCAGATCAGGCAGGGGTTGTGAGGGCTGTGCTGGGGGTGCATGACTGCCGCAGGTGGCCGGCGGCTCAGCAGAGTGCCAGGGGGTTACGTGACAAGGAAACATGGTGCCTCTTCACAAAGACTGACAACCACTGCTCCATCAGATGGGAATCTCGGGGGGGAATTGATGCCTAAGACACAACAGCAAACTGCAGAATAAGAAAATACATGTGGAGAACAACTGCTGGCCTTTCAAACATCTACTGCTCTATTAACTGGTAGAGCCCTTAAAGGGCACAAAGTACTGGGACAGAGCAAACTGAAAAATGGACAGAAAGAGTACATTCTGATTTATCTGGACCGTGTCCTCTTCAAATGGCTGCCCTAAAAAAAGAGTACTACTGCTCTCGAGCCATCCCAACACCTATTGCCTCCAAGTTTTTTCAAGTCATCTCAGCTACAATCATGCCTGCGATAAAGCACATGATTCATGCTTTATTGGCTTTGTCTACATTCCCCACAATGTTTAAGCAGGCTCAGATTACACCTTTGCTGAAAAAGCAACTTGAAACCCATCTCAAGTTGAGAACTACAGGCTGGTGTCCCTACTACCTTTCCAATCCAAAGTTATAGAGCATGCAGTGTTTGATTTCTTCTTGCAAAATAACATACGTAATTTAAACAAGTCTGTTTCAAGAGCGGTCATTCCTCTAAAAACCCTGAGGTCAGCAAGAACTAATGCCTAATTACCAGTTCTCATCTGGCCAGGCCAGCCAGCAGCCTTTGACACAGTGAACCACCAAATCCTCCTGTCCACCGTATCTGAACCAGGCATCTCGGGTACAGTGCAACTCTGGATTGAGTCCTACCTCACACGGCGATCACTCAAAGTGACATGGCAAAGAGAGGAGTCCAAGCATCACTTTCTTTCTACTGGGGTACCACAAGAATCAATGCTTGGCCCCCTTCTCTTCTCGATTCCCTTGGTTTGATTATGCGCTCACATGGTTTCTCTTACAATCCCAGCCTTATCTGTCCTCACAAGCTCATGTCACTTCGCTTTTCATTTAGCTTCTCCTTTACTGTGGCTTGGATTGTGCCTCATTTGTACATGGATTTGGACACAACCATCTACCAAAAGAATACATATAATAATACATGCATAGGAACTACTAATACATAGCATTAAATTATATTCATTATCTTGATGAAGGGTAACAAATCTATACATAGGGATAGACGCTAATATTTTTAAGCACTGGCCCCACAGGCCACCAAGCCCCTAAATTTGGTGGCCAAAGTACATTTTTGGTTGCCCAAATGTCAAGTTATGTAAAAACAATACAGAAAAGGCAATTTAACGCAACTTAACACAGCCTTCTGTGACTGTGACACTTCAATAAATTAATAGACATTAACAGAATGTAAATATATTTTTATAATAATTTATTTTAATTGAATACTGAAGTTCTTTGTAAACATATGGTACATACAGTATATTCTCTCATAGTCTCTTAGTTCACAGTCTAACTTTTTCACACACACCCCTCCCCCCATGCCTCATACATTCCTGTTCACACCTGTTCTGGTGTTGCTCTGACAGAGCATATGATTCTTCTGTGGCATGTTCAACCGTTGCATAATGCACAACTAGAGATGAGGTTACTCACTTAGCTTTGGATTTTTGCCATATTTCACTCATGCTGCATGACCAGGGTTATAGGGAGGGAGCCCAAGACCATATTTAATCAAGACCAACATCCTGCTTTAGTAATAATGTTTCAGTTCAACACATAAAACAACATTGCAAACAAAATTGGACTTTACTGAGGGTACAGTACATATTATGCATGTAGGAAGAACAAACAGATATTGCCTTTACTAAACTTACTTAAAGCAACTGTGAAGTGGGAGTCAAGATAAACAAAAAACAGACGGTAACTGTATCTTTTTAGCCAATAATACTTTAGGGCTGGAATAAATCCCACAACAAAGTATGACAAAATGTATATGTACAGCTAATGTTTAATTACCGTTGCATACAGCTGGCCAGCATGAACCAAGTTGTGGGTGTAATGAAAGGATGTGGGAAAAACACTCAGAGCTGCTGTTCACTGGCTCTCAAACATAAGTAGATACAGCTCTTTCCATATGAAACATCCGTGGAGTCTGGACATTTTCCACACATTCTGTTAAGTGCTAATTAATGCATGCAAACACGTCTAGTATCACAAACTTCAGCTCTAAGTGGACAGATTTGACGCATCTATAAAAGCAATGGTTCAGTCTGCTTTTGATGTCAGTTATACAACATGGTTAATCATTATCTGTACAGCATATAACCAAAATCCTTTTTGCATAATTTCAAGAGGGCAATTTCCATCTCCAAGACCACTCAGCTTATTATCTGCTCATTATCTGTGAGAGGAATAGAGAGAAATGGAAAGGAGGGAGGAAAAGAGAGAAAGAAAGAGACTGAGAGATACTGTAGATCCTTGATTTCCGTCATGGTTTTGACAGGACTGTGGCACTGTCAGTGTGTGGGAGCTGAGTAAATCTCACAGATACAGGAAAACAAGGGGAAGCCACAAGAAAAACAAGACAGTTGGAGCTCCAGCCAGGTTCAGAATGACCATGTGTGGGAAGAGACACCCACTCCAGGTGGCCTCTCTACCTCCATTGCCAGCCTATATATAGTGATGTAACTCACAAACAGAAAGAAAAGAATCCCCACACATTTACACAGAGACTCATACTGAGCATAACTGCTTCATGGACAGGGACTTACTTCCTGGTCTTCTTGACTGCCTGGTCTCTTCAGCTGCCTTCACACATACTGTAAAATTGCCATTTCAAAAAGTACTCCCTTGCCATTATCATGGGATGTTACGTCATTCTTGAATGTTATTTTTATTTTTTCAAAAACACAGTGTTTGCCAGCTGTTGTATCTTTTCAATTTGTTCTACAAATTCTGCTTATCTCTGACAGTGACCAAATATTCTCCTTCTCAAAATCTGTCTAACATATCTAGCCTGTATGACCTAGTAAGTTAACTAGTATTCTTAAAGGCAGACACTTTTGTTGCCTTTACTGTCCAAGTAAAATTACTCTAGTTTCATTCAGCTGAAAGAAGAACCTCAAGAAATCCAGTTTAACTTTTAACACGCAGTAACACAATGTGCCCTGATAAGTGGACCCAGCCTCAGTGGAGTACAGAAAAATATAGAGACGTAACCCTGGATGAAACTCGCAATGCACCAGCTACAGTAGCCTTTTTATATCCAGAGTAGAGAGGTAACTTACCAAGCTTGACCTACTTTGATTTCAGATAAGTGGTAAGGCACACATCAGGGTTGCGTTTCCATTCACATGAAGAGGTTATTGTGCAGTTTCTACTTCTGTGATGATAAAAGTCTTTACAAGACATTATCACTCATAGCAAGACACACAGCGTCTCATTCTCCGCCCATTTGAAAATTAGCCCTGAACATCAGAAAAAACAGTGGATCATTTTGTCTTTGGTGGCAGGATTTGCAGCAGCATGAGAAATCAACAAAAGGGCAGCTGAATGCCAGCTTAGTTGGCTTCTGTTGATGTTTCGGGGTCAACAGCTGCTAGTTGGGACTGTGAGTTTCTGAAACTACAAACTACTGTTAGCCTAGCACGCACATTAGAATCATTTACCTTGGAGCTGAGAAAGCTACTTTGACATAAATGTGACACATCTAACCCACAAGTCATGTTTACCTTATCTGTTTTAGTTATGCCACCCACCTCTTACCACAAACTAGGGGCAGCAAAAAATGTGATATGTTAAATTCCTCCTTGCAAGACATCCTTGCTAACTAGGCTACGCCGCACACTAGCACTAAAGACAAAAAAGCCCCCAGCAGCATAGCCCCTAATGTCTCTATACTTCCTAGACAAAGATAATGTACATCGTGGATAACTGAACTGCTGGCTAAAGCCCTAAACATCCCTGATCCCTGGTGATCACAGCAGCTAGAGGAAGAACAAGCAGTTTGATCTGAGCATCGTGAAACACCAACAGATGCTGTCTAGCTCCGGATGCATACTGCGCCTTTTATCATAACAAAAGTCACGTGACCTGACCTTCACTATCTGGGTGGGGGGCGCACTTATCAGAGCTTGCGGGGGTCCAAGCCACGTACAGCATTAATAACAACAGAGACACGGTCCCATCGACATACAAGTACAACACACGGCCATCTGGAGCAGAGAAGAATCCCCAGCTTCATTAAAAGATCAACAGGGCAACCCTGTCAGTGATCTGCGGAGCCGTGCAAGAGATAAGCTCCTGTAAATGGAGGGATGAGCACCCTCGCCCAACTTAACTGTAGTGTTATGACACAATCACAGCTAAATATTACTGAGAATCTGAAATATTTAATTGCCAGCCAAGATATTTAACTCCAAAATACACCATAATTAGGCATTGTTATGAAATACTCTCTGGAGTTGTTCACCCATTATCAACTCTCAACCAACCACAAAAACACAGTTGATATTAGGGCTACAGCAAAATATTATTTTCTCAATTGTCAGAAAATAATGAAAAATGTGCATCACAACATCCAAGAACCCAAGGTGGCGTACTCAGATTGATTATTTTGCCTGACAAACAATCTAAAACCTAAAGATATGAAAATCACAATGATATTAAACACAGAAATTGAACAATGTTCACATTTCAGAAGCTGGAACTGTCAAATGTTTGGCATTTTTTGCTTGACTTGAACAATTTATCTATTATCAAAGTAGTTTTGTTGATATCTAAATATCTAAACTGTAACACCGCATTGTGACACACTGATGTTAGTATATCCGAGTTAGGTTTTGGGTATTTGGGTGCTATCATTTAATAAAGGTTATCTTAATGAAACTTGATTCTTTTATTAGGTACACCTAATAACAATGAAAACAAATATGTTCCCATTAATATCCACAGCAGCATTAATTAGATATTAAATGTTAACGCAATCAAACCGTTAGACCAAGACTCGTTCTTAACGCTACATCGTTTTCTCAGAAACACAAATGACCGTTGACTCTACGTGTTATGTTACTGTTAGGTGCAACTGACACAACAATGGTTCCGCTTTTCTAGTGCAGTAATAGCTAACTTTCACTTACAACTGATAATTGTCACTTAGACTGTAAACATTAAAACGAGTAAGCGCATTTTATTATCAACGCTATCACTAATTCATAGATAAAACGAGTGTTAACCGTCGTCTAAGCTAACTTAGCTCAAAGCGTCAAAGCAAAACAGCTCTGCTAACGTTAGCAGCTGCTTCATCTGTCAGATACAGATGTTGTTGGGCAGGAGTCAAGGATGCTAGTGCGACTGAGTAACGTCTATAGTACGCCCGATGACAACGCTACAAAAGACAACAAAAACCAATACATGTAAAAAAAAATATTAAACCTTACCTTAACGTGTTTCTTAGGCCTATAAGTGAGAATTTTGAGGTTCCTTCTCCCTCTTAAGCTGCGCTCTAAGTAGCGTCTGTGCGACAGCTAGCTAGCTGTTTGAGAAGCGGGGAGAAGGGAGAATGTAGCAGACTGATAGCCGAGGTTGTGATGAACCAATCCAGCTGAGCACGCAGGTCCCGTGCTTCATATGGAGGAAGTGTTGGGGAAACGGTTAGTGTGGTAGTTTAACGTTAATAGTTTCAGCGATTTGCTTCATAAGAACCTACATCCTTGGAGGAGGTGTAGGCTACAGTGTGTTATCCTTTTCGTTTAACCCACAACTTCAAAATAAAACACTAAATGATTCTTGGGGTTTCTACTACAAGCACTTTGTAGCCTGCTGGCTCCCCCTGTGGTTAATAGGAGAGTTGCATCCCGGAATTAAATTACCTTTGTGGAGAAGTTTTTACAATTTTTTGGTTTAATTGATAATTTTGTTATAAAAGAAAAAAGTCTAAAACATAACTACGTTTAAAATGATCAACTCCACAGTGGACATATATCCTATCAAGGTAAGTGACCAAGTTGGTGCCCAATAACCTCCATACTGTGATTTGTCCAAGTTCAAGACGCACTGAAGCATATTTGTTCAGCATGTGGCGACTTACTACTTCTGTCATGTTCAGTGTCACAATGACACATTTGCATCGGTTTACAATCTCTCTGGAAAACTTGAGCAATCGGCATTGGTCAAATTTGAGTCAACACTCAAACATGCAAGGTGTAAATGGCACATCTCGACAATTTCAACATTTCATCTGTTACCCCCAATTTGTTGTTTATACATGCAAGAAATCTATTGATGATGCAAAAGCTGATTGGGGCTGGTAGGATGCTGAGAACCAAGGTGATCAGGTGAAGAGTAGCCATTTGGAAACCAAGTAAATCTGGCCTAGAAAAAAAAAACAAAAACAAAACAAAAAAAAAAAACTAGAAATGGTCACTAATTCAAGTTGAATTAACCAGAGGAAAAACACACAAAATTGAAATATGTTTATTTTCATAAAAAATGAAATTAAAGCAATAAGCTGCAAAACAGTGGATGGCAAACAATATCCAAGATATCCAATCCAAAGAAGACAAAGTAAAATAAAACCAAAACAAAAAAAAAACCCCAAAAGACTATACAATGCAACGATCTCAACACAGCTGGAGCAGTTATCGTCTCTTCTGGAAGATGTTTCCTCTGCCCATTCCACCACGGCCCCGACCCCTTGCAGCCACTGAAGAGAGAAACGACACATTTAGATGTTTCAGGGCGTCTCACTGATCAGGGGAAATCACACCAAAATGACACATCATAGACATTCCTATTGGTTCACTAATTTTGAGATGCTCAGGATAGGATTGTGACATAGGTGATCTACAAAGTAAATTAAAATATACAACAAGAGGAGTAGAATACAATAATACAAACATGTACAATACAATCCAGTAAAAATATCCCTGTATTAAATACTGCCTTTGTGAAACTAACACGTTTTTGTCAGGGAAAACAATGGGACACAATAGTGGGTAAACCTTAAAATAGAATTCAATACACAAATTGCAGCCTGAAAGTTGAATTGAATCGATGCCTCTGACACAGTCCCGATATCTGGATAGGATTGTATTTAATATAGGGCTATTTTAGTTCTCTGAATTACTCTTTACACGTGCCTATATTAATACATAGAAGTTAGGGTATGTCACCTTAATACAATTTTGTAGTTAATGCTACATCATGGCTCTTGAGTGTAAACCTGTATCCGTGTCTTTTTCAGGTTGGCAACCCCATCACCATGTGAAAACGCAAATACAATTCGTATGTATGAAGTTCCCCCGAAATGTAAACAAATGCATAATTAAAGTGCTTTAGAGTAAGTAGATGCATTGACTTGTAACATGAAGGATTCAGCAGCATTTGTGGAAAGCATTTCTCTACTGATAAGTTGTAGTTCTGCTGCACAAAAAGTGATTAAATTGAGATACTAGTGCAAAAACTCCCCACTCACCTTGAGCTTTGAGAATAGCCGCCTTGCCTCTCCCCGCGCCAGATCCCTGGTTCTTATTCTTCATACTCTTCAACATAGGAGCATTTTTTAACATGTCAGGTAAGATCAGGAAGCGGATCTTGCTGCCACGGATGTAGACTTGTTCCAACTGCGCCACACGGCCATCACGATAAGTCACCGTTATATTGGACATCTGCAGGGACGAAAAGTGTAATTTTAACTACGCGACAAGTTAAATCACTTATCAAATCTTGTTAGTGTTATGGTAAATGTAATGTGACATTTTTAAGCTAGAAGTGGAAATACACTAGAAATAAGGGACCGATTTACAACTCAGATCCCAGATTATTCAAGTAACTAGCCAACAGGATTGGGAGCCACAGCTGTAGAACTTGAGGACCAAAGAAATACTGTCTCTATTTGCATGGTCAATCATGGTGAGAGATCCTCATATTTATCTTGAAGCTTCAAACTAATTCATCTTGGGAACACACACAAATAACACAAAAACAATTAAAGCCAATGCAACAGCCACTATTTCTGGGGTCCATGTCAGAGTATAAAAATCAAATGTAGATTTTGAGGAAATACTTTTAACACAACAGCATCAGAGTTGGGACAGTTACACACGAAGAAGTTGATCTGTAATTCTTCTGAAATCTCAATCAGAGTGTTACTCATCACTTTTATGGGCATTATGACATATGATATGATTAAAAACCTGAGCGCTCACAACACAAACTGAGTTAAGTGTATTCAAGACAATCCATTTAAGACTGTCATAACTACTTAGTACCCAAAATGAAAGGGGAAAAAAAAAAAAAAGTCAAAATGGGTGATAACTGTGGAAATCAGGCTGCAAGGAGGAGCTTCATTTATGATTATTATTCATCCTTTATTATTGAGGACCAACCTGGCAGTTCATGTTGTCCTCAGCCTCAATCAGCTTGCCCCTGTACACCTCTCCAGTGTTGGTCTCACAGGTCACAATGTGTCCCTCTGCCTCATGCAGGACCTTGATTGGTACGCCGATAGACATTTTTCCAACTGTCTTCCTGAAAAACAACATGTAATGTAGGAAATGTTACAATGTGCTCTTCCACAATAAATGGCCGTCACTCACCAACCTTTTTTCTACAATCCACCTTAATGTTAAAATATTTTCAACAATGGAGGTTGCTGGGCTGAAATCATGTCTCTTGTTTCTGACACCATCTTCTGTATTCTGTTATTTAAACAGCTGATAATCCACTAATTGGTCAGTCAAAATTCTTGTGTTACGTGAATCCATAAATTGCGTTAGCCATCTTTACAGCGCTTTAGCTCTGGTACTGTGTATATTACCTGACTTAAACAGTCTAAAACGTAGCTGATAAAGCACTGACCTAATAAATAGTAATTACTGGCTTTTGGTAGGACGCGGTGAGAACGATGCAAGCTGGATAAATAGGACCAATTTCTTTGTAAAAACAGAGAATGTTAGTTAACCGCTAGCTAGCTAATGTAGCTAAATTAGCTACATTAACTAACTAGCTAACGCTAGTCCTCCATGCATTTACAATAAAGCAACGTTACCTAACAGGAGTAAAGACCTCTGTACATTATAGTATGTACTACAAACCAAAGCCTGGTGTGCTTTAAATACTTAATTAACTAACATTTGATTCTTTATTTTAGTAGGAACTTTGAGTTGGGCAAATAGACGGAACCATGTTAGCCAACTGAAAGAATGAGCTCTTATGAACTCACAAAGACAAACAAACGCCACTGTTGGGTAAATTAAATGATAGTATATTTTATCCAATTTGTAAAAACGGTTACCTTGACTCTGTCCTGAAAACTGGTTTCTTTGTTGTTGTTTCTTCTTGGACGACTCCGCAACGTGCGTTTGTCGCTTTAGTGTACCTTTTTGAGCCTTTTTCCGCCTACCCACAATGCAACAAGGGTTCAATGAAGTGCTTCCTGTGGCTCCCTGTGGTTCATTGTGGGACTTGTATTTTTTTTTTTAAAGCTAATTTATCCTCTTTATGAAAAAGAGAAAAGAATGAAAAGACAATCAAATAGTGCTGTTGCTTCTAAGAAACTGTTAGTGAGTCTCTGCTAATTTGCTTGTTCTTTCTAAACAAAAATAAAATTTGTATGCCAATGTTACGCTTCATATATATATTTGTTTATGTCTGAATGGCATACTATAAAGAGGCCTACTGGATTGTTTTCCTTCAGGACATCGTGTCATCATGGACCCTGCTGGAGCCTTGTGCGTGATTACAAGACAAATCATGGCGTCTATGAGGTAGATTCAGCGGCTGCTATGGCATGTATCTTCAACAGTCCCGTGTTTATTTGTGTTTTTGTTTTATTTATAATCTTGAAATGACACAGACTTGAATCACCCATAACCACATAATTTTCATAATCCTCATTTCATGCCTATTAAAATAGCACAAAAAACAAAGCATTAAAATGAAATGGCTTCATCCAAACCACAAAGTATAATATACAACTGATATGCATAGTTTTGAATAAACACACATGAGCTAGATACATACCCATATATGTTTAATCCTGGAGACATGTCTCTGGGATTGCTTTAAAGCACATACATGTTGCTTAATGCAGGTCTCTCTTGCAATGGAAGGACTTTTTAATGAGGAAAGAGAAAGCATAATGGCATAATAAAAGACATCATCAAATGAACCCTAATTTGATTTCCATTGCATTAGGCTCATTGACTGGCATCAGCAGCCAGGCTACTCTGTAAAAACCTCTTGCTGAGTAGTCTGTGGTCATGTGTATGTACTTTACGTGTGTGCGTGCACATGTGTTTTGCATGATGTCTGTTTGTGTAAGCCTGTCTCTGAAAGTAGCCACACTACAGGCATATGGAGTGATATCTGAATAGGTCAAACAAGCTCTTTGTTTTGGATGGTCGGTAACTGGCCTGTATACATCGGGTGCCTTTTAACGCATATGTTACATATTTGTTGAACCAGCAATGGACATGTGTTGCCTGGCAGTTATCAAATCACTGACTAGTAACATAAAATATTTCTGTGGCTATCCATCACTTTGAGAGATTACTTTTTAACAGATCTTTACATAAGAGATGGTGCACACCTTATGCTTGCCTTCAAACAACATTGTTTTACCCAAGTTATCATAGCTAGGTTCATGGTAAGACTGTTCATTAATACCAGGGCATGACTGAAAGTCATTCAGTTTTGTAGCAGAAAGTGACCTCAGCTGATAACAAACAGTGAACTAATAAGTAGTTTAGACTTTTTATTCTCCAGTGGGTAAAAACAAAACAGATGACCATTACAAAAGTTGACCTGGTGCAACATTATGAAAAAATGCAGTTCAAGAATTTAAAAGTTTAAAGACTATTTAAAAAGCATTGCAAGATACAGTACAGTTGAGAAAGCATTGTTTTCTGCACATTAAGATGCACATTGTTTGAAGGACAAAAGAACACGCTACCATAGATGTTACCATAGATTGTACTACATGTCAACAAAATGTAAATATCAGCCCCTTTTAAACATCCACCTGCATAAGACAAATTCTGTTGTGTGCTTGTAGATCTGATCCAACTCAGAGATGGTTGAACAAAGTAATAAAGCAGGCCAAAATATTGCCTAGTAACCAGTTTATGTGACTTAAGAAAGAGAAACAGATTTGCTGTTGCTGTTGAGTTGCTGAGGCTTCAATAATCCTTCTTCATATCGTCATGTTTTATGGTAATAAAATATATTTTTAATACCTAAATATCTTTGTCATGAGACTTCTGTAAGCTCTCTTGAGTGGTCAGTCTGTTTTAGGGAGACAGCCTGAACATTCACAAAAGCAATGCAACTTCCACTATCTTTCACCTCCAAAATGGACTCTACTCCATCCTGAGCATCAAATCCCATGATGCATGGTTGCTGTTGCATTGCTGAAAGGGTGCCACCCTTGATTCGGTGTCCATTGTAGGTGCTTGGTGCAGCATCTAACTTTGATACCCAATGGGAAGTGGCTTCATGAGTAGCTTTTGGTTGAGTTCGGTCAGGACTGCTGTCCTGGACGTAGTTATTCACTACTGTGCAACATGATGAATCCTCGTTTCTGATACGGGAGGAAGTCTGCATGATATTGCTGCTCCCAACACCTCTGCCATCACCACTCGCAACCCCAAACCCATGTCTATCCCTCTGCCCTAGGATGTGCTGATACAGGATCCTCCGAAAGGTCTGTCTGAACTCCCGAATGCGATACGCATAGATAAAGGGATTCACAACAGAGTTAGCATGGGAGAGGATGATGGCAATGTTTATTATCCAGATATGTGGGCGCTTACAGCCCTGACACAGGTAGTTGAAACAGTTGATGATGTGCAGCGGAAGCCAACACAGAGCAAACAAACCTACAATGATGGCCAGCGATTTGGCAGCATGCACTTCCTTCTGAAGGGTTGAGCGAGATGTGCCCGATGATGAGGTTATTTCTCCAGGAGCAGGTGTGTGCGCAACTTTGAGCCCCATCAGTCGGAGCTGGCGCCGTGCAGCCATGAAGATATGGACATAGATGACGAGCATGGCCAACAGGGGCACCAGCACACAGCTGAAGAAATTGAAATAGACCATGTAGTCCAAGGTAACCACTTCTTCAAACATGCACTCCGTCATACCTTCAGGGCAGCTTCTGCTGCTAGGGGCGGCGGTGGTGTTCCAACCTGTACAACAGAGCCAGGGGTGATTTATTGCCATGTCAACCAAATACATTTGTTCCATAGCAGAAAGAATTCTATACGGTAAAACATTTTTTATAGAATTATGGCAAGTTAATGTGCATGGTCTGGGTTTGAAAATACCAGATACATTCATTTTAGCACGTTTCTTTAGCATTATGTTCTAGTAAGGGGATGTTGAGGCAGGGTGTGTGTGGAGATGTGTTTACTTTGATTAACTCTTGACTGCTGCTTACTCACACCCTTTTCCAAAATTTTGATTTTCTGGCTTTAAAGAAACTAACAATGAAACAAATGTAAACCAAAACTCACGTATCAAACCATCTCCTCACAAACCTATGGACGATGTAACAGATTCTACAGGCTTGGGTAGCAACACTTGACGAACTGAAAGCGTACATTTAAATTTGCCAAAATAAATCTCCCACCTCTGTTCCAGCCCAGCATCGGTGTCAGGCCGATGCCCACTGAGAGAACCCAGCACAATGCGATGATGCCCTTTGCCCTCTCCCCTGTCACCAGGCTGTTGTACCTGAGAGGTTGAGCAGAGCACAGTAATACATTAGGGCTAGTTGTTTTATCTAATCTCAATATCCCTCTGAGGCAAAGTCAGTATTTGGTGATTTAAATGAGGAGACAATAGTTGTGACTAAATGTGTTTTTCATTTAGTAAGCCAAAACAAGATTGTCCCACTGAAGACTTTTATTATTGCATTACTGGCTTTGCTATACACTGTAACTGCTTACAGTAATCTAACCAGTACCTCTCCAGTACTGTTGTCTAGCTATTAACGTTTCCTTCAATTAAATAAAGACAAGACAGAAATCGTTGTCTTTGGCAACAAGGAGGAAAGAATAAAAGATATTGCTCAGCTTGATTCCAGAGCTATAAAGATGAAAACACAAGTTAGAAATCTTGGTGTTTTAATAGACTCAGATCT